>JAOYMU010000263.1:6504883-6527611 GCA_025802295.1 Psammodynastes pulverulentus | reverse complement strand
AGTATTTTAATAAAATACAAATCAGAAAGCAAAACATGTTTAAATGGACTATACTTTGGAATCTTATAGGCAGGTATATTTTTGCTGCATTTTTGCTGCATTTTTGCAACAGAATAATGCAGGACTACATGAAGATCTATATACAAGCTGGCCAAACAGAAGAGGTATCTATTTTTTTTTTTTGCAGTTTTTGGATAAAACAAATAATTAAATTGCCCTGACATTCACAGATAAGTCAGCAAAACAGTAACTTGGATCTCCCATCCCCATCCTTTACCAGTTTCCTTTCTGTTTTGAGTTCATGGGAATATCGCATCAGTTCTCCATATACCCTATGTCCCAATTCTTCCGCTACTACTTCACGCTGTCCTGCGTAGTCATTTAATTCATTAAGAATATTATAAAAGGCTATACATGAGGTAAACCTGGCAGAATACAGGAAATAAACAAAAAAAGATATTTCATTATTAATGTGGGTGTGTAACTGCTTTTCTTCAACAAAACAAAAAGTAAATGAATGTATCAAAATCTAGCATGGTGTGAAGATCTTTTTTTAAAAAAAGAACCCCAAAGAAAGAGGCAAAACAGAGAAGCCGAAGTCACTTCTCCTTAGAGAAATTCATAAGATCAGCAGGAATTTATGCAGGGAGAAAATAAAGAATTGTCACCCAAAAGCCCTGCAAAACAGAAGCATTTACTAAGATGTGAAATGGTTTTAGGGATACATTTAAAATTATGAGAAAAACTAAACTTGATGCAGAAATGAGTTGCTTCATCTGGAAAATGGGACATATCATATGTATCCTGTGAATGAACATGTTTGCTACATTGCGAAGTGTTGGACAGTTAGGTTTGGTCAAATATGTTACATTATTCTGACATTAAATGTTAGGAGGTTGAGAAGTGAACTGAGGAAAAGAATGGAGAAAAATGTATGGAAGGGAGGAACAAAGACATTATTTCTTGAAAACAGACCTCATAAACTTATGCTGTTTTTTTCAGTCATCACATCTTGAACATACCAGAATTTAATCCAGATATCTTTACTTTATTATAAAATACTTATTTTATATAATTACCGCCTATGAAAAATGTATTTGGCTTAAACATTTAAATCCCAACAACCCTGATAATGGGATTAGACCAAGATCCATGTATATTTTCATATTCATATTACCTGGGCTCTTCGTCTTTGGATGAACGTTTAGGACAGTATTTCTTCACCAGATTTCTGTTAAGAGTAAGAAACAGAGAGATGGGCTTTAAAAAATGGGCAAATTGAGCTTAATAATCCATCTCAGTCAGAAAAATAAGATAACTAGTTGCCCAGCATTAGTTTATCTATATTCGCATACATTATTTACATTATGTAAACTACATTGTTTAAAATAAATTATATAAAAAAGTAAAAATTATTCCACTGTTAATTGCAGGTAGTCCTCACTTGTTCAATGACAGATCAAAGGTACAAAGTTGTGGTCATCGCACATCTCCAAGATCACACGAACATGGTTTGGGCACTTGGCAAATGGTTCACAATTACAAAAGTTGCAGCGTTCCAGTCACGTGACTGCCATTTGCAATCACGCACTGGCTCGGGACATAGTTTCAGTGGCCTAAGAAAACACTTCTGGATTCTCGTCTCTTCCCATGTTGCATTCACATGATGTCCTCACTTAATGACCCACGTGGTCCTTGTTTAATTTACAGCAACAGGGTCTGCCATTGTTAAGCAATGTGGTCACAGGATGTCACGTTTTACAACCACTTCGCTTAGCAACTAAAATTCCAGTTCCAATTGCTGTCGTAACACACAAGGACTACCTATATTAGATCAAAACCAATCTGTCATGTTTTCTTTCGGTGTAACAGTCACAATGCTAAAATGAAGCCAAAAGAAAAAGTAGAATTTTCTATGCATAGACTGACAAATTAGTTTTATAATTACAAATTCAGCAGCATTTTTACCATCTTTTCCCAGACATGGTAAATACATGGCTTTTTTTTCCAGACAAAACAAGCCATTTTCCAGAAGGTGGTAAAGAATAGCAAGAGCAAAAGACTGACACTAAAAGAATACAGCAGAAATTCCAAAGATTCCAGTGGCCTCAAGTTACCAAATTGCTCATAAATATCCCCACAAAGGAATAATGGTATATATTTCACATTTCACAGCAGGAAATCTATTTCATTTCCTCAAGTGATATACTAAGAACATAAAATAAATCATTCTTTCTTGGACTAAATTCAAATTTAACCCTGCTCTAGTTTATTTAGATATAAGAAAATTACCTGGCACTTAAATACTATAATATTCAGTTTATCAGTAGCAAAAGGAAGCAGGGAAGTTAGCAGAGGGGATTTAATGAATTATTCAAAATTAAGAAACGCTGATGACAGTAAGAAAATTTTCTCACAAAGGGCAACCATGGAAGGATGTCTGTTATAAATGGTTAACAGATGTTGAACACATTCTACATACTGTAAAAGGCCATGGGAAAATGTTGATGAACGTTTTCCATCTATGCCTTTAAGACATATATGGGTGAGCACACTTTGCTATATATTGACTTTGTTAATGCCTGGGAGAGTCTTGTATAATATTAAACACATGTCAAAAAATTCTTAGAGAAATGTGGAATTCCTGGACTTCTTTCACAGGAGCTTTTAATGGAGAACTGCCCCAGATAACTCACTCACATTTTATAGAGTACTTATCAGATATCATTCATTTCTCATAATCTTTTCCCTACTGTTGCTTTTGGCACCACTGTTTTGAGGATTGTAGAATACTATAACTCAGGATTTCCCACACTGTGACCCATACCTCCCCTGGGGAGGTGCAGACAGTCCAGTGGTAGTGTGAAGAATCTTTTATTTATTTTTATTTATTTATTTATTTCAAATTTCTATCCCGCCCCATCTGTATTGTTAAAATAAATTCACCTTTCCCAAAGTTTATTTATTTTGTTTTCATTGAGAATAGAATAGAACAGAACAGAGAAGGGAGTGTAGTGTAGTGTGGTGTGGTGTGGTGTGGAATAGGACTAGACTAGACTAGACTAGAACAGGAGAATAGGGAGTGGCATGGAAGAGAGGGGAGGGGAGGGGAAGGGGAGGAGAGAGGGGAGGGAAGAAGTGTGGTGTACAGCAGAGCAGAGCAAAGTAGGATTTAGAATTTTTATTAAAGTTACTGATCAGAACAAGAATACATTAAAAAACATTGTTCATTTATGTTCATTTTGGTAGCTGGATTCTTAGGCAAGGTGTGTACATTAAGATTACATTAAAGAGAGATGTGGTGGCAAAAGATTTAGGCTCTAACTTTTGTAAATGCAGATTACTTATGCTGGTATTCTATTTCAACACACTTTTACTATTATATTATATATTAATCAATTTGCACAGGTAAGTAAAATATCAGTCTATAAGTAGATAGAAGAGATATGCAAAGTTATTTCATTTTAAGCCATTTTGAGTATGAAACTTTGCAAAGCAAATTAGTTTTAAGCATTTTGGAAATGGTTTTGCGCTCATAACAATTTTGTTTCCAACTCAAAATATTTCTGAACATGTTTTAAATGGGTTTAAATTGATTTGCATTCAAAATGGTTTACATTGAAATATTTTGCACATCTTAGTGGTACATAGTAACCAAACACAGAATACCATTTTTAAAAGGTTCTTTCACTGGAGTATTTAGAGAAAAGCACTTAGTACTATTGTTGACAATTTGCAGTTTTATGGAAAAATCATTTTATTTTGGGAGCAATTAACTATGGAATGATAGGTTTTTCAGCATGAATCTCTTTTGAATGTGAATTCATCTGTACAACTGTTGAATGAAAGTATGCCACATCTACATTTGGATTACAATCAACCTCTTATGTTTTCAGTTTCAATTAAAGAAAAACATACTTGAGAAACAAGAAACCACATTTGCTTTCAATTTAGAATTCATGCTAGTAAAAGTATCTAGATATCTTGCCAAACTTTCTAAATATAGTAATTTAGGTAACTAAAACTTCATTTGGCTATGCACAAATTATATAGTTTTCAACTCAACAGGATCATTTAAATAACTTTCTTCATCTTAAAAATCAAGTACAATATTCCAATGGAGACCAAAACTTCCAATGCTAGTAAGGCGGTTGAATGAGTGGTGGAAGCTTTTTTGCCTGATTTCACCACCTTTTGTTACAGTTATTAAGGGTACCAGAATAACAGAGTTGGGATTTTGGAGGTACTCCAGTCCAACCCTCTGCTCAGGCAGGAAACCCTATACCATTTCAGACAAATGGTTGTCCAATCTCTTCTTAAAAACCTCCAGTGTTGGAGAATTCACAACTTCTGACGGCAAGCCACTCCACTGTTTAATTGTTCAAACTGTCAGGAAATATCTTCTTTGTTCTGGGTTGGTTCTCTCCTTGATTCATACAGTCATTAATCAAATTTGGATTCCCACAATGACTTTGCTTGTCAGAAACTGGCTGGGAAGATGGTAAATGGTGATAACATATGTGCCGATTGCCAAGCACCTAAATTTTGATCACAACACCGTGGGAATGTTGTGATGACTGTGTGAGGACTGGTGTATCTCATGTTTTTCAGTGCTATTAACTTTGAATGAATGCTAAATGAATGGTTGTAACTTGAGAACTATGTGCAATTCCATCTAGGGTAGGGGTCTCCAACCTCCAATCTATAGACCAGCATTGGTCCACAGCATACCAGAAACTCGTCCACACAAACAAGCGAAGCCCCACTCATGGGATGCAGGCAGCACATGAAACCACACCTTCTCCACTCCACAGAAAAACCTGTCTCTCCACAGAACTGGTCCTGTTGCCCAAAAGGTTGGGGGCCTTTGTTCTAGAGACACCTATATTATATTATAGATGCTTTCTCTTCCACTTCCATGCACCAAGCTTTTGCCTTTTGTATCCAATGTGCCTTTGCTGCCTCTTTTTTGGACCCAGCTTCTTTGGCAAATGTTTCCTACAGGTTGCTAAAGCTGGGCTGTTTTCAGATTTCCGAAAACAGCATAGCTGTAGACACTTCAGAAAGTTATGTTACTTTTGGAAATCTTTCCACCCCTTCTCTATTTCCAAAATGGCGGAAGCTGCACCATCTTTAGAAACCTTTCTGAAGACAACTCAGTTTTCCAAACTTGCTAAAGCTGTGCTGTCTTCCTCCCCCGTGCCCCCTGCCCCATTTCTGAAGTGGTGAGGCACTGTGCACAAAAGGTGAAAATTTGGTGTGGCAAACTGGGAGAGAAGACACCTGGGTGGATGAATTCTTGCTGCTCGCTGGGAGCAAATGAATGCTTGCTGCTTGCTTGAGGGAATGGACTAGGGAGTCCCATTGGCCTGGGGAGAAAAAGCAACTGGGGAAATTAATGCTTGCTGGTGATTGTTGAGGTTTCCTGGGGCCTGGCAAGTAACCACAGAGTCACACAGTTTTGGATTGCTTATTACCTCTCAAGGCACTGTGGCCAAAAGGTCAGAAAGGGGCGGGGAGAGAGAGGGGTGGGGGGATTGGAATAAGTCTCTTATCTTACCAAGGCATGGGGATGAAAAGGACCAAGCCCAGAATCAGTTGGATTGGGACCCATAACAACATGGGATTCTTGGTTAATAACCATATTGGGGAGAGCCAGGATTGCCATCGTAAGCCAATGAAATCACATGATGCAACTACATCAATTTACAATGGAAATTTTGGTCCCAATTTTGGTTGTTAACTTGAGGACTACCTGTACATATCACAGAATACTTACTTAAATTAGATGAAAATTTTCAATTTCAATTTTAATAGACAAGAGGAACATATATTTGTATGGCATATTGTCATGTACTATTCTTTGTGAGATATGAATAGCCCAACACAGAATATACAATGGGGAAAATGTTTAGAACTTATTAATTGATGTGCTTATCATTGCAATAAACAGAGAAATATACAAACTAAGAGGTAATTCTCTAAACCAGTGCTTCCCAAGTTTTTCACATCATTTTACCAAACTGCTGATCAAAAAGTCCTTATTTAAATGCTCCTGATGTGATTACCGTATTTTTTGGACTATGAGACGCATCGGAGTATAAGATGCACCTTAGTTATGGGAGAAGAAAACAAGAAAATTTTTTTACCTTTGCCTCCCAGCAATTTGCCTCCTTGCAGCAAGCAGCCTGTTTCAATTTCATTTCACTTTCACCACAGTCTAATTAGCAGTGGATCAGCCTCCGGAAGATCAGCTATTTCAGGCTGCGGGGATTGCCATAGCCCAGGGATCTGCAACCTTAAACACTCAAAGAACCATTTGGACCCGTTTCCCACAGAAAAGAAAACACCAGGAACCAATAATTAAACAACCGTTGTGACTGGGTGGGCGTGGCCAACTTGATGTCACTCCTTCCCACCCAGTCACTTCCTGCTCTGGAATATGGAGCAAGTCTCCATTCTCCGCCATCACCCTTACCTTCTCAGGCCAGGCGAGGAATGATGGGGAGGGGAGGGGCCAGCCAGTTGTGGGATCAGCTGACAGGGAGCTGCAGCAGAGGGCCAAAAGAGCTGTATGTGGCTCCAGAGCCGCAGGTTGCAGACCCCTGCCATAGCCTATTGGCAATCCCTGCAGCGTGAAACAGCTGATCTTCGGAGCCCGATCCAAATGACCATCAGCTGCTTATGCTAATTAGGCTGTGCTGAAGCTGAAACAAGCTTTTTGCTGCTTGCTGCAAGGAGGCAAATTGCTGGTGGGCAAGGCTTCTGCAACGTTCGGTGTATAAGACGCACCCAAATTTTCACCCACTTTTTGGGGGTGGAAAAAGTACATCTTATACTCTGAAAAGTACGGTAGATAATAGATTTATTATCCAAAGAAAAAACACTTTTACCCAATTTTGGGTAATTTACCCGGTTTTGGGAAGCACTGCTCTAAACAAAAGGAAGTATGAGAATATTGGAGAAAAGAAAATGAAACTAGATGAGAATACAAAAACATAAATTAATTGAAATGGATCTTAATAAAATCTGTTATCTAAAAAAAAGAAATAGAGAATGTTCTGAAACATATAATTAGGGAAAAATTTCACTGCTCACAATATTTTCTTCAAATAATAATGTATAAAGCATCAATCTGAAAAGAAATGCATCAGCATTAATAGTTTGCTTCTATATTGTGCTGTCCAGAGTAAAAGATCATATCTAAATATTTCAGCAACTAGCTTACATTCTCAGCTCTCATGTATGACTCCTACTGTTATATGAAAGCAACAATATCCCTTAACAACAGGAAAAGTGAACATTAAAACAAAATAAAGTACAGTTACTATTGGCTCTTACATCTGCTGCTAAATTCCAATGAACATTTTTACAACTCCCAGTATTTTCAATTTCCTGTCATAGTAAAAAAAAAACTATAACAAATTCCCTTTACTAGTGTATTCTATCAAGGTCAGAAGAATATAATCCAATGAAAAATAACAGAGGAAATCCTAAGAAATTGAAGGTTTCTTTTTTCACCACATACTGAAAAGCCATGAAAAGCAGCATAAAAGGACAGAAAATGAGCAATTATATTTTAATTCAGATCTCTACCTTCTCTATGGAAAAAAAACATGTAATGTTTCAAGCAGAGCAAATGAGTTACAGCAGTCATCAATAGTGAGTTAAAAAGCTACTGTTTTAGGTGCCTTTGGATTAAAAGAATCTATTTCTGTTCTGGCCTCTTTGCAAAGTATGGTATGCCATTTGTTATAAAAGCTTTTGTTTGCATATCTGAACTAAAAACATGTCCTTACTTGTGCCAAAGTGGACGGAATTAAAGTGAAAGGAATCAAGATAGATATTTACAGAAAGTAGTAACTAATTTGAAAAGAATAGAAAAGCACTGGGTTTTTTTTACTGCATAACTAAAATATATTTAATCTTCCAAGATTACAATATTTAGGCAATGATTTTCACCTAACATCTAAATTTAAGATACAAGAATTTTACAAATAACTTACCTCAGTTGCTTTGCATAATTCTGTTCAATCTCTATCCTTTCTTTAACAAATTTTGCATATCTTTCCAGGAAATCAATGCCCCACTGCGTGTGCTTGTCTAAATTGTCAAACTGATCCTGTAAAATGTGAGAGGAAAAAGAAGAAACAGTCATTATGCCAATGAAAAAAACCTCCAATTCAAAAATGCTCTTTTTTCATATACTAAAAACAAAGATAACACACAAAAAAACACACTAAAAGAAAAAGAATTCAGCAAATAAAATCTTTGAAAAAAAAAGATGCTATCAAAAGGACAGCACTGCTGAATCCTACTATGATCCCAACATAATCTAACTAACACTTTAAGAAATACTTGGAATCCTGACTCCGGAGGTGCTGAGATTTTGGCAGTACCAAGATTGTTAGAGGAGCAGCGCGGTTGTTAGAAAGCAGAAGTTCCATGTGACAGGGTGAGCTCCCATTCTTACTCCAGCTCCTGCCAATCTAGCAGTTTGAAAGCATACAAATGTAAGCAGATAAACAGGTACCACTTTGGTGGGAAGGTAACAGCATTCCATGACATCATGCTGACCACATGACCACAGATATATCTTCAGACAGCGCTGGCCCAATGGCCTTGAAACAGAGATGAGCACTGTCATCTATAGTCGGCAACAAGTAGCAGAGTAAAATTGTAGGGGGGAGGGACTCCATGGTTGTTAGACAACTGTAAGGGCTAATGGTGGGGGCATTGTGGCATTACCACTTGTAGTGTGCATAAGGTGATTCAGAATGTATGCTGAGTGTGTATTGGTTGTGATGAATCCAGTGATCATCTCTGCACACATAAAGGAATCACTGACTGGTGAGCTATGGCAGCATTTGGAGGAATACATTTATGTAAATTATTGTTTTTACTTAATTTGAGAAAAATTTTATTCATTTTTTTATTCTTTTCAAGCTGAATGCATATTGAATATGCAATAATAATCTTTTTCTAGTCCCATTATAATAGGCGCTCACAAATTAGTTCTTCTCCCTTTAGAGAAAATTCTGATGAACAAGATAATTTTTTAGATATTCTGAACTCAAATACAGTACACTTTTGTAGAAAATGTATTTTCATGTAATTTGTTTAATTAAATTTAACTTTCCATGTATAAAATGGATAGCAGAATCAAAAGGGTTAACATTAATTCTGAAAGGAGAGCAGTTGAAACGGGCCACTTTATTAAACCAATATTAACAATAGCAATAATAGGGTAACGGTAAAGGTTAAAGTTCCCCTGCACATATGTGCCAGGCTTTCCCAACTCTAGGGAGCGGTGCTCATCTCCGTTTCAAAGCCGGAGAGCCAGCACTGTTCAAAGACATCTCCATGGTCATGTGGCCGGCATGACTAAAAGCCAAAGCATGGAATGCTGTTACCTTCCCACCAAAGGTGGTTTCTATTTTTCTACTTGCATTTTTACATGCTTTTGAACTGCTAGGTTGGCAGAAGCTAGGATAAGTAACAGGAGCTCACCCTGTTACACGGCACTAGGGATTCGAACTGCTGAACTGCCGACCTTTCAATTGACAAGCTCAGTGTCTTAGCCACTGAGCAACTGAGTCCCTAATAATAGGGTACTACATAGCAAAAATGCTAAAATCAAATCCATATTGTAATTTAACACAAATAAAAAAAGACATGATCAGAATTAACTATCCGCAATATAAACAAATCAGATATAGTATGAAAGAAGGCCAGAAGTACAGATTGCTTAGTAAAACAGACAGCTAGGAAAGATAGCCTGGGGGGAAAAACCCTCAGAAAATGTGGTCAAAATTGTGAAATATCCTCTTTCTTGTCCCTCTGTGAGAACTAAAGAAACTAATTCAAATGCTGATGAGCAGCATTTATCAGCAGTTCCTTGCTGGAAATCTCTGCAAGTGCTCTAATTTTGTACAATAATTATTTTGTCTACTCCTTATACATAACTGGGTCATAATCTTTGCTTTGATAAAATTAAGATATTGGCGATATAACAAGAAGAATATATGCACTGCTCACTTAGTCACATTGATAGCCTATGAATTTCAGACCAAAGAAAACAATAGAATAAGCATAAACCCAATGAACCGATTTCTGAATATGAACAAATTAAAAATAGGTCGGCTTCTTACAATATCAACCTTCAAAGTCATCTCATTTATCTCCGTCTTTCCAAAAAGAAGTTCCATACAAACTGTCTAGAATTTGTTCCTTTATTGCAAATATCGACGGTTTAAATGTATCATACAAGAACACTTTTTAGGAACCTTTACACTATGATACATAAAAGAATCAAAACACAACCTAAAAACCTACAACTAAGACTCAATGCTACCCAGTGTGAATTTACTAAGGAAATTGATCGGTAACTTGAATATATTATATACTTACCTGCTTAGCGAAATTAGTGTAAGAAGGCATTATCACGTCTCCCATAAAATAGGACATTTAAAATATGTATATTTTAAAGCAGTCAACCTACAGTTTCATAGTATCATATATTAAATTATTATTTTTTCTGGAAAAGAAAATGGTAACAAGAAGTTGTAACCTGATTCCAATCTTGCAATCAATGAAAAATTTGATGAAGAATTTTGGTTACTAGATTTTAAAGGTTTATATTTATGCTAAGAAAATTAATATTGCTTTCTTAATTTCTTAATTAAAATCTAAATGTGAATTGTTTATTGGATTTACCTTTCCTTCAAAACAAAGGTTACACATGATGCTTATAAAGTTATATAGTAAAAAAAGAGAGATCTGTATCACACCGAAAATGATTAACTAGCATAAGACATAACAATTTCACTTAACTACCTGTTGCTTCTTTCTGTATGCAGCATAAAGAATAGGATCTCAGTAATTGCTTCTGCTATATCTCATAGGAAATTGTGTAATTGAATAACGGATGAAATAAAATAAATGTTTAAAAAGAGTTCCTCCACACTCTTTCATTCCATGTTGAACAAAGGTAGGTTCCAAAAAATAGCTATGAATATCAGAAACACAATAAAAGAAGGAACCATGGCCAAAATAAATCAGCAGTAATTTTTTATCTGTAGTTCCAAGCTAACAGTGATCACATTTGTTGCAAAACCAATGGACAAATAATAATTTGTACACCAACCCAAAATAACTCTGGGTAGCTCACAGCAAGCAAAAAAGAAAATTACAATAAAATAAATAAAGGATAAAAATAGTTAAAAGGAAACAGGGCATGATAAAGTGTCTCATTCTCCCCTGCCAAGGACTTGGGTGGAAAAACAGGTCTTCACTAATAAGCATACAAAAGAAAAATAAAAGAAATACTTCATCAGAAATGAACAAAAGGGGAAAGAAAAGGGAAAAATCCCAGCCATGCTGAAGACTGCCATTTGTTATTCTTTCTAGTATTATGTAAATAAAGTTAGTTAATAAATTGAATCACATCCAGTACCATGCAAATACAATTACTGTTAATAAATTAAATCACAACTGATTAGTAAAGGGGGAAAAACAAGCAAGTCCATGCCATGAACTAAACTTGGAAACTTAAATAGTCTGAAAAAGGCCAACACACGAGTGGGTGCAGTCATCAGCTAGTGATCTCAACACAATGGATATTTTTCTTATTGATTTCTCACCAAAATAAGGATCAAAGTATTGTCTTTTATCCAGATTAAATGGAAAACTAAACAGTGTATCTCCATTTTAAATAGCCTGGAGAGAGATACTGTTTGCTCTGAGCAGGAAGTCTCCTAGCCAATGATTAAACATTTACTCCCATCACCGTTAAGCTCTATTTAGCTGAAATGTATATTTCAGGGAAAGAGAATTTTAAAATTGCAGCTATCATCATAGCATTCAAGACATTTAATAAGCTATCTGCTAAATATGCTGAATGTAGGCAGGCAGTTTCAATTTGCCATTTTAGCTACTTCATGTTAGAAGAATTGCATCTGACAGGTGAATGCAATTTTATTTTACAAACTAGGACCCAATAAAATTAATATGGAAGGTGAAGCAATACGTGGCTACAAAAGAGAACCCTGTTTTAGCCTTGTTAACAATTATAGCTCACGTATTTGTACAGTTACTTTCTCCACCACATAAAACATATATAACCAAATTTGCTCAGCTGCATTTTAATCAGTCTCAAGTACATTATTATAACCACTCGTTTTTTCATCCTATTGGAAGTCTGATCTCTGCTTAGACACAATACTCTACAGAGCCTAGAAATATCTTTCCACATAAAAAATGTTTCCCTCTATTTAATAGTTTCCCATATCCAATGTTGGCACTGAATATTCAAGAAATCAAATACAGTGTAGCCAGATTTCTAACGTTCATAAATATACTGCTCTGCAGTCCTGTTTTATTCTAAACATTTCAAAATCCTTCCAAATGCAGAGGGAGTTCTCACATATCTTTTTGGCAGCCAATGTGTTTTAGGAATTGTTGGCATACAGTACTTGAGAAGAACTAGTTAAAAAGTAGCGCTGTAGTAGTCCATGTTACACAAATTTGTATTGATCACGTATTTCAAACAGTAGCTCTATTTCCGGGGAAGAAGTATGCCAGCATGCACAATGTTGAAACCAGACACTCTATTTAATATTTAATCAACTAAGATGACATTAGCTACCACCAATTACATCAAACAGCTACTATACTTGAACTGTTTGTGTTTAATTCTAACAGTGCAAACAGTTAATGTAATTTTTCTGTTCAGCAGAAACACAAATAAAAATAAGATATACCGTGACAGAAAGAATAAATATAATTCCCTTTTCAGTCATTTGGGAAATATTCTGTACAAATAAGAGGTCTCCTGTATTGTATGTATAGTATGAAGAAGAAGCTACAATGGTGCCACAGTTCTCTGCTCGCTTACACCAACACGTTCATACTGAAAAATACTGGGTTGTACTTTCTATACGCTCACTAAATAAATCCCTACTTATATGTACATCAAAGAAATTCTTAGAAAATTATTAAAGCATCAAACATACTTGTATAGCTCCAAGTAGCATACATAAAGATTATCATATTTATTCTAAGAATTATTCTATAAATTAGTATAAACTGGGGGATAGTTACTGGAACAAGATCATTTGATGACCTTCATGGATGAGCACACTTATATCAAGGTCTTCTCAATTCAATGTCTATCACAGAACATTAATTCTTATATGAAATATAAAGTAATATGCAAAAACATTAAGAACAATAAGTATTACAACAAAAAAATTAATTAGAATGAGTAATAATAAAGATTAAAGTGGTAACATTGCTATAACAGTCAATGTTGAGAAAGTAACATTAATTTAAACCCATCTAAAATCCCATTTAAACCATAAAATCTGAGATGGATTAAGTATTTCCTAGTGAAAATACAGAACATCTAGAGCAGGGGTGTCAAACTCGATTTCATTGAGGGCCATGCATCAGGGCTGTGTTTGACCTCAGGGGCCGGATGGATGTGGCCAGCTCAACATCACTCATATTGGAGGGCCCTGTGGTGGGCTGGGCTGGGCAGGGGGGATCCATTGTCTCTAGCGGAGGAAGGCGAGACCAGGGAGAGCGCCAAATCCTTGTCCTCCACAGGAGCCTCGCTGTCCCCCTCAGGCCATGCGGAGGACCCTCGGACAGCGGCATATACTGTCCAAAGCCCTAGGCACAGAGGACAAGCGCTCAGCCCTCGAGCTCTCCCCATAGCCCAGGCCAGCTTCTCCGAGGGGGTGTCCAGGTGCGCTTACCTCCTCATCAAGGCTACTGCTGCTGTTTTCACTCTCCTTGGCCACGTTGCTCATGGTGTGTGGGTTAGAGGGAGGTCCACTACCTCTTCACGCAAGGAGACCCAGCTTTGTAACCAAAACATCCTCAGCAATAGGATGGCAGACCACCAGGAGAGGTCAGGAGGAGGACACAAGGGGAGCAGGTGGCCAAGTGCTAAGGCCCTTCCTTCCTTTTCCTTCCCTCTTCATTCTCCTTCCTTATTTTTTCCTTCCTTGCTTTCTTCCCATCTTTCCTTCTTTTTCTTTTTCTTTCCTCTTTCCCTTTCTTCTTTCCTGTTTCTTCTTGAATGCTCAAATGAAAAAGGGAAAACATTTCTCCTTTTGTTTTTTGAGGCTTTTTTGCTTTTAGTTTGTTTTGCTAGCCCTCTGCCAGCAAAAACAGAGCCCGGGGAGGCATGCGGCCTCCTTGGGTCCCATTTTTGGCCATAATGGCCTCCTGCAGCCCTCTGCCAGTGTAGCCCCGAGCTCAGTTTTCATTGGCAGAGGGATGCAGAAGGCTGTCACGGATGAAAACAGAGCCCAGGAGAGACACAAACGGGCCTCTTGGGCTCCGTTTTCTCTGGCAGAGGCACTGTGGGTCAGTCCTTTGCTATTTCCAGAGCGGCCCTGTGGGCCAGATCTAAGCACCTAAGTTGGCCTAAGAAACTATCTGACCATGCCAACAGAACCTCCATATCCAGTTAGCAGGATAACTGCTCTAAAATACAAGGTTTGAAGGGTGCCACCTACCTGTACTGGGGCAGTGATTACCTGTAATAAGTTCATAATTACAATAGAAGCTATAAACTCAATGAATTGTTCACAGCCTGATCCAATGAGATATAGATTTACTTTGCCAAAGAGTAAAGGAATTTCAACGCCAAACCAGAGATAAGATCAAAGAGCTGGAGACAGATATGAATGGATAGTAGCTACAGTTCAATACCCACAACATGTAGGGTCCCAGAGATAAGATGTCTAGGAGAAAGTTGGTAGAATTGTTTTGATCATCTTTGCCTTGGAATAGCAACCTTGGCACTCAGTACATAATCTCCCTCAACCCATCCAGCTTTCACCCCAAGTCCTGGTCACATAAGCCTTATCAAAACTGTAATCTTCTAATCCACTCAACCACACACAACAGCCAATCCACTATCAATACCACAAGCAGCACGTAAGATCAAAATAAATATGGCCTGACTAATTAGGCAGGCTACTCAGGACAGAATAGAAACCACACAGTCAATTGGCCTACAATCTCAGCTTCCCTTATTCCCTACACAGTTACAGAACCAAATATAAAATAAATATAGCTTCCTGCACACTGCAAGAGTTTTTCCTCCTGCAATTCTCATTTTGCAGGCTGGAATCCCCTACCCATACTTTTGATTTTCTCTAATTAGGACTCTCTCTCTCAGATGAAGAGAGATCTTCAATGTCCTGCTGGCATCCACTAATTCTAAGTGGAAATCATACCAGTCACTGTCCAAATTATTTTCCAATTCACCTTCAACATCCGAAACAGCTAACAGCTAAAGATGAGCCTCCACTCCAGTTTTAACTCGGATGTCATTTCTAAGTTACTCAGCAAGACCTGCCCAGGATCCAATATCAATGACATCTCCAAAGTCTCTTTCAATAACTGCTACTCTTTAGGGCGATTCTTTAAAACTGCCGAGGCTGCCTTTCCAGATAGTCAGTGGATGCTCTGATTGGAAGCTTGGTCCACAGCATGGGTATCTATCTTGACATCCTGTCATTGCTGTCATCATTACTCTTATTTAAGTACAAAATAATATTATGTACTATCAAGTTGGTATCAACTATTAGCAATCACACAGATTTTCTCCAGGATCTGTCGAATGTCTATGGAAATTCTCAGTCATCCAGGTCATGGTGGTCCCAAAGGTGCTTTTTTTTTTCAAAGGCAAGTGGACTTTCGGGGGGGGAGCATTTGAAGACGTTTCGCTTCTCATTCAAGAAGGATCTGTCCCTCCCTCCTAGCCTGGTCTTTCAGGACTTCCAACAGTACACCCATCGCCCCTGTAATTGAGTCCATCCACTTTGTTGCTGGTTGTCCTCTTATCTCTTTCCTTTTTCAGAGTTTCTCCAGAGATATAGGTCTTTGCAAACTGTGTTCAAAATATTATCATTTGTATGCTGATATTTAATACCATATTAAAGATTTGATTTGATTATTATTTCAGTCCAATCACTTGTTCTTCAAGTGGGAACTCAAGATGATTTGATTAATAATCTATTTCTTTTTCTTGACTATTCTCAGGAGTCTTGTCCAACACCAAACTTCGAAAATATCAATAATTGTTGTATCCCGGGTTTACTAAAAAGCTACCAAAGGACTCATCACATAATATGCTTCTACCAGGCATTTCTTCCTAAAGACCCTGGCTTATAGAAATCACCATCTTGTATTTCTATTGTACAAAACTCCTTCATTTTCTTATGTTATCATATCCTACTCAAAAGATCTTACTACTACCCTCCAGTTGTATTTTCTGTTCTCCTTTAGGTCCACAATTCCTGGCTTTCCATACTACAAAATAATAATTTAGATTTAGCTATGAAGAGGCATCGATTGCTTTGCATGTCTTCTGGAATCTTTATGTTGGCGTCTTATGCATAGCAAGATGTCACAGAAAATAACACTGTGATCTCTATAGGAAATATATTCTACTGCATTGTTTCCAGCTATGTGATCTTGCTAAGGAAAAATCATAAGGCCATCTATCCAATGTCATTCATTGATATGTGAACAGAAATATCATCAGAATTCTATACTGAGATGGCAAGCAAAGTTTCCAAGGATGTTATGATACCTGTCCATCTTATGTTTTCATTTCTGTAGCTATTGATGTACTAACAGCTGAACAATGATTCATGACAATGTTCTATTAACCACTGGAACTGGGAAAGCTACCATTCAACATAGTATTAGGAATTAACCTGTAAGTCTTATTTATATAAGCAATAACTGATTCTGTAAATATTGTATTGATTTCTAAATTAACTTAAGCTATTAAGAGGGCCTTTAGTTAGTAACAAGTTAAGGGGGCGTGGTGGCTCAGTGGCTAAGACGCTGAGCTTGTCGATCAAGAGGTTGGCAGTTCAGCAGTTCAAATCCCTAATGCCGCATAACGGGGTGAGCTCCCGTTACTTGTCCTAGCAGTTTGAAAGCACATAAAAATTGCAAGTAGAAAAATAGAGACTACCTTTGGTGGGAAGGTAACAACGTTCTGTGCACCTTTGGCGTTTAGTCATGCCAGGCACATGACGACAGAGACGTCTTCGGACAGTGCTGGCTCTTCGGCTTTGAAACTGAGATGAGCACCGCCCCCTAGAGTTGAGAACGACTAGCACATGTGCGAGGGGAACCTTTACTTTACCTTTACTTTAGTTAGTAACAATTTATCCTGCAATGCTCAAAATCATACTAGTGGCTAGAATAGAACATTCATTAAGCAAATTTGCTTTGTACCAACCGATACTAGATTGATTTTAACAGTCCCTCCCTGTTCAGCAAATAATTGATAGGCTTAAATGCTAAGGGGCAAATACTGTATCAATCAGTTTAATGAAATGTTTGGTATTTATTGTAGGTAGATTGTATGGAATATGTTTGTAAAAAAAAAAATTTCTCTGCACAAAAAGAAAAATGTGTTTGTTATGAACTATCTATCTCAAAATGAGAGTCTACATGTTTTTTCAAGATGGCGTAATTTTAGGGACTGGAAATATCCCAACAGTTGTCAGGCTTAGCAGATATCCAAAAATGATGCAATAGCTCACACATATTCTGTAGCAGATCAAAACTACCACTCTGAGTCAAGATTTTGTATATTACAGAACTAATTGTATTTGGCAATTATTTCAGTCAGAAAATAAACATTTGATGGAATCCTTCAGCTTCCATTATTTCCTCCTCTTTTACAACTATTATACAGCTGGAAGGACTGAAAATAATCCAAAAGGCTGAGTAGAGAAAGTATTTGCCAAGATACCACTGAATTAGAATAAAGTATAACCTTACTATGTACATACCAATTAACTCACTAATAGCAAGCCACTCTAAAAACTACAATGGAACTTTCTTTTTCCAGAAAATGACTGTTTCAGCTTATACAGCACCCCCTTCAGTTAAATTTTCCAAATATTTATTTTAATTAAATTAAGGAATTCAAACCCTCATATACTTCATCTATGGTATTCCCAGACCTATTTAACAATAAATTGTATTTTTCCTTAACAGTCTGATCCCTTAAGCCTACATAGAAAATATCTAGTGGGCATGTATGACACTATCCTTTCTTTTTTAAAGAAACGTAATATATAATGCTCTTATTGGTTTTTTATATTTTATGTAAGCCATTAAGAGTCTTTTCAGTTGTAGTATTATAGGAATATATCTAATAAATAAAATTAGGATAACTGGCAGCACTATAAATAGTATTCCTAATCCTGATCTCGCCATGATACTTTTATCTGCTAATAATGCTCTTCTACTACTTACAGTATAATCCCACACAACAGATATGCTGGTGGATTTTCTAAATCAACCTCAGTATGATCTTAGCTACTGTTTTAGGTTAAGACAGCCCTGGTCACTGATGTCAGGAACAAGATAGGGGCCGACGTCCCAACTAGTTCTGTGTATTTTCAATTTCATCAGTCATAATATCCTTCTGAATCATTAAAGAATGGGCCTTGAAGATACATTTGATAGTGATCAGTTTTAGATGATGTTAAGGGGTTCTTTTGATTGAAAGTGACCTTGACTAAAAAAAGTTTATCAGGGCATGTGTAAAACATCTAAATTTGATCAAGTCTGGATTATTGCAATACAACTGGTCCAGAATGCTGCAGCTTGTCTGTTAACAGGAGGTGCATAGAAGGAATGTAAGTGAAATGAATGCATTATCTCTTATAAGGATGTCACCACAATTCAGTGTGTTGATGTTGATCTTTAAAATCTTGCACAATCAGGATATTCCTCTTCCTTCCACTTCCTCCTCCTGTATAAATCTGACTTTCTGTCAGGCCCTTCTCTTATATATTTCAGGAGCTCATCATATCCATCTCATATCTGGGAGGAAGTCTACACAGGCTTTGGAATGACCTTTTGGGTTGGTCATTATTTTTCCTCATTAATAGGCTCTCAAAAATTGAAATTCTTTCCTTCTTAGGACAGCCTTTAATATATAGCTCTATTGTTGTGGTTTTCAAATTGTCCTTTAAATATTTCCATTACTGTTCTGGTGTTCTCTGCCTCTTTGTTGTCTTAATTTTTCATGTTTGATTCTATAAATCATATAAAACCAAACATCAGCAGGATATATTTAAGTCCTTATGTTCTTAAACTCTCAAACTTGGTTTTCCACTCTCATAATTCAGTCCATGTATACAGAAATATTATTCACCTCTTCATATATCTGAAGAAACTGCAAATAAATTATGGTATTAATTAGTTTCAAGGTATGCCAACCTTATTTTAACTTTCAAATGCAGAAATGGAACACCATTTTTCAAACTATTGTCTGAGAAGCAATTAATTGTTTAAAAGCATAACATCTGAGAATGATTCACTTCTATTTCTAGAATTTATCTTCCTTATTTTTTTTCACCTCCATTGTGTTCAGGTTATTTGAACATGGAAAACAAATGTTGGAAATGTTCTCCCCCTTTGTCTCAGTGAATGCCATCAGATAGTTTTAAATGAAAACACACTTCGTTTTTGGTTTTTTAAAAAAAGTATGTCTCCCATTTCTCACCAGTCTGAGGAACAATTGTCCTAAATAGCTTCATAAAAGAATTCAGCACATTGCTTCAGAAGATTTAAATAACTTATCTACAATCATGGAAATATTATTGCCATGCTGGAAAATTTAACTATGGAAGGGGGGGCAAAACCTTTCAAGACTAATGATTCATTTTTAATGGAAACAAGATCAGAATATTAGTTAGCCATGCAATCAGACAACTTCTGGGAAGATACTAACACTGCAACCTTAAGTTGCGTGGAGTTGAAATAACAATTAGCCTGGTAAGATTCTTTTTTAATCTTATCATCATAGTTGGACTATTCTTGAGTGAGCAAAGCTTACAGCTAGCCATTGCTAACTCATTTGGAGAGAGAATAACAATTCCTTCAAGGTAAATAACTTGCAGAACCTGTCACTCAAGCTGCCCAGCATTATATGCAGCCAGGTTGGTAACATTTTTCTGAGCTCTTTGTTCTTATCTGCAACACTGAAATAATTGCCCAGTTTTAAAAACTGCTTTAAAAAGCATCTCTCATTCAAGTACCTTAGATTCAGGTAGTCTTCGTTTAGCTACTACAATTGGGATCAGTAAGTCAGTCAGTCAGTCCCTAAGTGAAATGCCCGCTAAGCGAAACCACCATTGTGCTTATGATGGCTTCAACTCTCCTTTCCTTTACAGACCTGCAAAGGTGACAAATGTGAGGATTAACTATAAAGTTAATTTTTCCATCACTGCTGTAACTGTGAATGGTTGCTGGAAAATAAGCAGTAAGTTGTCCAACTTCCCCCTCCCCCGTCCCAGATAAACCCATTAAAGTGATCAAAGATTCTAATTAAAGAAATTTCATTTCATATACACTTCAACTTACAATCATTTTTTAAAAATGTTTTGCCACATTTCCTGACACATTTTCAATTTCCAATTAATGTTGTATGTGTCAGAACAGCTATACAGTTACACTACTAAACTGTAAATTAGTAATACATAAAAATAAAAATATGCCTTTAAATGGACAATTTAAAATACAAATTGACAGGAGAATCACAGGTTGGTGTAGTGGTTTAAAATGTTGGATGAGGAATGTGGGTGGGCACATTCTAGAATAATTATCCTCAGCCATGGAAACTCAATGGGTGACTTTGGGCTAATCACTCTCTGTCTCTCTCTCTCAGGCCAATATATGTGGACGATCTCCTGAATTAAAGCTGGGAGGTAAATATAATAAATAAATCAGGCACCATATTGTAATATTACAAATATCATCAAAATACAAATGAAAAACTACAGTACCATATTAAAGTTGCTGTACACAATTTGGACAATGTTTTTGAACTGTGGGCCATCATCAGTAACTGGGATGTTTTAAAGGAATCAATTAATACTTGTGCAAAAGAAAACAAATCTACTCTGATGTCAATGTTCCTATTCATTAACTGACTCCATTGAATCATTCAATGTGGTTTCCTTGGTGCTCTCTGAGCCTAGTTGTTTGCTTGTAGACATTTCATTACCTGACTAAGTAACATCAGCAAACAACCAAGCTCAGACAGCATCAAGGACTCCACACTTCAACCCTGAACTACATATTAGCTCTTCTAATTATAATCAATCTATGCTGTTAAAATTACTACAGCCTCTAAGCATTTTAAGCAGGATACCTGTAAACATCCCTCAAAAAAGGGACCTTCAGCAAACTCTCTCTTCCCAATCTCACTGGGAGGCAGATTTAACCTCAGATCGCACTAAGAAGCAGGCCCTATCGGGCAGATGGGAGGCATATAAATTTAATAAACAATCCAGAGAAGGCAGTTTTGCAGATACCCAAGCCCTGAGCAATAAAGGTCTTTAAAGGTGACAATCAGCATGCTGAATTGTACCTGGAAGCTAACAGTGCAGTTCCAGAAGCAACACAGAAAAATGTTGATGTGCTCATAATTATATGGGTAGCTGTATGTTGTACCAGCTGAGGATTCCAAAAGGCTTTCAACAGCAATCTGAACTGCAGGAACTCAGGTGTAAGCTGAAGACATGAGTGACCAGACATAGTACTGTATTTCCTGAACCAGAAATGGCGGCAACTGACCACAATTATTAAGATAAAATAAGCAGAGCCATTAAATGACAGGACTTGCTCACTGATTCAGCTTTGATTAACAGACACAACAGATTAACCACTAAAGTTAACCACTGGACATCAAAGTTGTCCTTCATACACACAGCCCATTACTTTCCACCGGTAATCAATAGAACAACTGCATGCAGAGTGTCCAATTGATGCCTATGGACCCTGTCATGCTGGCTCTATGGAGATCTGCGTACTTTGATTTCCCATCATGGTTTCTATTAGCAAGGTTTAATAACAAATGGTTGTTGTTTTTTTAAATGATCACAGAAACAGCAGAACAGATTAGTTTCCTGCTTTTCAATTACTCAGATATTTGAGAGAAGAAACTATAACACCAAGCAGAAAATACACCATACCAAGGTGTGGTATTTGAGAATGTTAATATATGGGCTTCCCAGTGACTCAGACCTCATATGCCTGCACTGACTGACAGCAAGGTTGCAATCAAGAATTCCTCATTTTAGCCCTGGAACTCAGCTAAACCCAAAGGAAGCTTTGATTGCTAGTTAGCTCATTTTGGCTGCCCACTTAACATGCCTCCCGTCTTTTCTATCTATACCTTCGGCTCACTAAGCCCAACCTGGTCTGGTTTCCCAAAGCAGATCTCGGGCACAGCCTGACTCACACTAAAGATAGCAGGGACCTACCTACAATACACTCCACCTTCAGTTTCTTCCTTAAGACGAAACCGTCACCCAACAACCCTCTCCTGCCAAGCATGAATCCATGCGTCCTTTCTTGCCCTGTATTGTCCAAGCCCTTTTTTTCTTTGTTTAAGGAGCGAAAGAAAAAAAACCTGCACGACCAACCGAAGCAGCTCAAGCTCTCGCTGTCTCTCTCTCTCCCCACCCCTCCTTTAAGGAGACAGAGAGCGAGCACGGATGCTGTGGATTCCCCTTTCAAAAAGATCCAGCGCTCTTGCAACGAAAACCGACGTACTTCAACCCACCGCTGGAAAAAAAACAACAACCCACGGAAAGAGCCTGTGAATCGAGATCAATCTTATCGCAGAATTCTAAGCACTGAAAAGGAAGAATAAGAAAGGGG
>JAOYMU010000263.1:6462068-6479500 GCA_025802295.1 Psammodynastes pulverulentus | reverse complement strand
GTCCAGTTACCTCCTGAAAAAGCACCTTTGGGACAACCATGACCTGGATGACTGAGAATCTCTACAGACTCTTCTTCCTAAGATTGCACACAGTTGTTTCTTCACAGAAGCTCAGGGAAAAAAATGTTACGTGGCCAGCAACGGCCTTGCAAAATCCCACACTGAGTTTGCTTAGTCAGCAGCAAGACAAGAAGCTGATAAAGGTTGGCTGGTCAGGCAGAGTACAGGGGCCTTGGAATGCTTTGCACCATGCTGCTGATTTAGGCTGGCTGGGAGGACTTGGGATTGGGAGGGACCAAGTCAGGAACATTTGGATCAGAATGGGTCCTCAACTAACAGCTGATGGGATCTGGTTAACAAAATGCTGGGATTGCCATTGCTAAGTGATGCGCTCGCATGATGTCAAGCTTTATCAACAGAAATTCTGGTCTGAATTGCCACCGTAACTCAAGTATTACCTGTATGGTACTTTAACAAGATGGAAAAATGGAGCAAGAGATAAGATTCAATTTTATGAGATTGCAAGCTTGCAGATTTCCTTCAATATCTGAAAAAGTCAGCTATGCAATAGTCTTACTATGAGTACTTACGGTAAAATATTTTGGTTTGGACTGAAAGTTCAAATTCTACTAAATTTTTACTTAAGCGTATCCACTTCCATCTATTATATACTAAACAGATCTTGCCCAGAAAATGCCTAAGTCATTTCCAAGACATAATCTAGGACCATGATGGCGAACCTATGCCATGTGTGCCGGAAGTGGCACAAAGAGCCATCTCTCTGGGCACGCCAGCCATCGCCCGTTGCTCTTCCGGGTTCCAGCGAGCGCATGCATGCTGGCCAGCTGGCCTTCGCATGCATGGGAGCACCAGAAACAGGAACAGCAGCTCCCTGGAGCACATGCGCACACTGGCCACCTGGTCTTTGTGCACAGGAGCACCGGAAACTGGAAGAGCAGCTCCCCAGACCGCATGCTCATGCTGGCCAGCTGGTCTTTGTATGTGCATGAGCGTTAGAAACCAGAAGACCAGGTGGCCGGATGCAAGCGCGCGCCGGGAAGCTAAGCTTCCGGCTTCTGGCGCTCCTGCGCACACGCCTAGGAGCTGCTCTTCTGGTTTTCAGTGTGTGCATGCTTTTCAATGCTGAAAAGGTTAGCCACTACTGGTCTAGGATTAGAACAAAAGAAAAGCAAAAGAACTCGAGGATGTTTTGAAATGGCAAGTAGCAAAATTTGGCCAATCTGACAGGTACTCATGGAGCTGCAGTTCAAAAAATTCCTGTCAAACTTGAGGCAGGCGGATCCATTTTCATTGATGGTAACATTTATTTACAGAAATATAGACAAAACACAGCCATTGTTCTATGCACTGAAGAAGCTAGACTGGAATTAGGGGAAACCCAGAGTTTACTCCACCTTCAGCCATTGAAGTTCTCTGAGTCACTTTAGGCTAATAAACTCCCTTTTTTTACTCTAGGGCATTCCAAAGCATTGTTGCAGAGAAAAACTGAGGAAGAGAATACTATGTAGCTTTAGTTCCTGGAGGAAAAGCAGGATGTTGATGTTAATTACTTCAATTAATTAATAGAAACTGTTACATGCACAGTATTCATAACTGTTTTCCCACTTACTTTTGCAAATAATTCTTGTTGTTGCCTTAGAAGTTCTTCTTCAGGAATGCCACTGTTTTCCAAACGGGAATTAGCCTTTCTTCTTTTTAATGCGACAGTTTTGCATTCTTGTAAGACTTCTTTGACCTCACTGATATAGGAGCCAAATCCCAAACTTTCCAATGCTAGGAATAAAAAAAAAAATCATGATAGATTAAAGTCAAATAATTTTAGATAAAAAGATAGCAAAACTGGCAGTCTGCAAATGAATATAAAATGATTAGCATATTTTTATTTTTCGCACAGTATTTATAAGTCATAAAGCAAAATCTTTCTGTTGGTAGCCTTTTAAGAAATAACAAAAAAAGTTGGGCTGAGGTCCTTTTATTGATATAAAACTTTTGGATATAAATGGAAGATTTCACTTGAATAAGGAGAGAGCCAACTTCCATTGATAAAAAGGGACATCAACTGAATGCAATCCATCATAAATATTTCACCTGAAGCTAATCTGTAAGTAAACAACTGTCTCCATTTCTTATACTATTTTAAATCTCCAGTAAACTGTCATACACATTTAGTTATTCATATATGTACTTCATATATTTCTATAGATGGGTATTCCTCAACTTACAACCACAATTGAGGCCAGAATTTCTGTTACTAAGCAAGGTGATTGTTAAGTGAGTCACACCCAATTTTATGGCTTTTTTGACAGTTAAGCAAATTGCTGTATCTGTTAAATAATCACTGCAGTTTTTAAGTGAATCATGCAGTCATTAAACAAATCTAGCTTTGCCCATTGTCCTTCCTTGCTAGAAATCAGCTGTGAAGGTCATAAATGGTGATTACATGACCCCAGGACACTTCAACTGTCATAAATACATGTCAGTTGCCAAACCCCTGAATTTTGATCATGTGACCATGGAGATACTATGATGGTCGTAAGTGGGAGGACTGGTTGTAACTGTTTTCAGTGCCATTGTAAGTGTGAACTGTTGCTAAACAAATAGTTGTAAGAGGACTACCTATATTTTGCAGAGTATTTATTAAATCAAATACTTATCAGAGACCACTGAATCATTTGTACTTCATTACATTGACATATATGTAGATTCAATACTAACCCAATATTAGGTATTTTGATGCTTGTTTCATAACATTTGATCAACATGTTGAATCCACAGTTGTCAAGATTCAATATTGTATCATCAGGGTAATTAGTAAGAAAGGGGAAAAAATCTTTCATATGAGCCTAGTGTAACTGAGTTTCATGAAAAATTTTGATGTGCTGTACTTCTCTAAGTGGAAATATTTTAATTAAATAACTACTTAAATCTGTGGTATCTCCCAACCCATTCCTGTAATTTAAAAAAAATAATATAGAGTCTTAGAATTGCTCAAAATATCAGCCAGATTTATTATCTCTTCTGTCATACAATAATCTTTTCAGATCTGTTTGGCTTTCTCAAGAGTTTTGCTTTCATGCTGTAGCATTGCTGACAAAAAAGGTATAGACATCATCAAAGAGCAAAACTACTCTGCAAGTCCAGAATAAATATTTTCTTAAATGGTGCAGAAACATTTAAAGTTCACGATGTGCTAAATGGCTGGATCTTTTGTTCTTTTAGTATCATGGAATTTACATTAAATGTTTGAAACACAATTATAACACTGTGCAGAATGTAATGAAAAAGGGGGGGAAATGACTTCCTTTAACTGTGTGTCATTTTACTTTTCCAGAGATTTAAGAATTGATAAATATATACTTTGGGGCTGATTAGACAAGAGAATACTGCACATTTTATCAAACTACTAAAAGCCCTCAACTGCTGAATAGGAAAAATGCCACTAACTTCTATGCTTGCAATGTCATGCCTAGCTTTCATTTTAAACCAAATGCAGCGGATAAGTAAAAATAAAATGGAAAGTTCAAGGACTCACAAAAAATGTAAATATGTTAAATTCCTCAGTTAAAGTTGGCCAGAAGACCAACTAATCAGTAACTCTGATTAGTTCAGGAAAACAAATACTTAAGATACTCATTTGCAGAATTCATTTGCTACCTCCCTATTTGCTTCTTGGCACATCGTTTTCCTTGTCCCTCATAGCCAAAAGAATGGGAATCCCCAGTGTACCATGAAAGCATGAGTTTAGGTGTAGTCTAATACAACAGGGAGCAATCTTGGGACCTTGAACCACATAAATGCTCATAAAACGAAATATTCTTTAACTAGAAATGGGAGGGCAAAGAGAAAAGAGACACAGCCAGTTTAATATTGGCCTTGGCCTATGCAAACATTGGCTTTGAGGTAAAGAAGGCCTCTGTATAGACCAGGGGTGGGCAAACTTGTCAGCTTTAAGACTTGTGGACTTCAACTCCCAGAGTTCCCCAGCCAGCTAGTTTGTCCACCCCTGGTATAGACACACTGCTATTAACTGGAAAAAGGTAATTCCAAAGAGTTATTACTACAGAACAGACAGAAAATGTTAAGATGAATCAGAATATCGTTCAGTCCTTTTGCTAGTCAGGCCAGCAAAATGTCTTAGGCATGCATATATTGAATGAGATGTTAGTTTCAACCTTGGGTAATTATGTGCAAATCTATGAGCAAAACTGAATAGCTACTATTTGTTACATGCCCAAGCTTAACCACAATACACTCCTCATTCTGTGACACTATAGAAAGGATGCTGAAATGTGTATGTTTTATCCATTTCTCAATTTGGGGGACTATATAACAGTCTTAATTGGAAAATTAGACAACTGTAGAAGTCCTAACCTTAGAATCATTCTAAGTGATTCTAATAGTCAAAACATCTATGTCTTGCATTTCTTTGTGCTTCTTGACAGCCGTAAGCAAAGTGAATTATACAATTCACTTTGTGCACTATAGAAAATATTTTTTGAGCGACAAAGGAGGTTCAAAACTGTGAAAGATAAAAAATAAGTATCTCAAAATAGTGTTTCGGTTTAGTATAGAACTTTCTATAGCACAGAACTTTCAACATGCACCTCGCAAAATTATCGAACTGGAAGAGACCACAAAAATCATCTAAGCCAATTGTTTGCTATGTGTAGGAAAATCAGCGAAACCATTCTTGAGGCGTGGCTGTCATCTACCCAAGTCAGGGTTTTGATGCCATACTAGAATAACACAATATAGAAGAAATATATATATATATATAGAAAGCCAAGAACCAGCTATGGGAGAGGGTCTGTCTCCTTGCAAGCCTTCCATCGCTGACCTCTGTAAGAAAAAAAAAATGCTACTCTGTTGATGTAGCACAGCAGAACTACTCTCGTTTTTTGCAGCTTTTTCATTTTCTATTCTTAAAGCAGAAAACATGTCTCGATTCTGAAAGTAGTATCAAAAACCAACTGAATGAAACAAGGACCTTGGTTACTTTCACTGTTGTCTTCTGTTCACTAAATACAATGTAAAAACCATCATAATCATTCCTTTTAGAAAAATTAATAACAATTAAGAATTAATCGTCTACTCAAAACTGTTGTGAGAATTAACAAAGAACCATGATTAACATCCTTTGACTAGGAACCTTCAGTTTCATTAGAAGGCAAGCAAAAGAGAACAAAATTATTTTTAGAAAGTCATAGAAAGGAAACAATTATAATTAGCCATTTTCTCGAATAGAAAACATTCCTGTTTCTTAACATAAATATTTGTTCAGCCTCATATAGTTTTTTTTTCTTTTAGATCATCCCCAAAGCAATAAATATTACAGACTTGCATAAAAATCAGTGGTGCCTTCTTCCCTTTTTCAATTATAGAATTTCGTACTGTAACAGAATTCTACATAGGCACTTCATTTTTAAATGTGCTTATTTAGAATTAAGCTGACATCTGCAAAGTGCCTCTTTCATGCAAATGTATTAAGATACAACAACTAAGAGGTACAAAAATTTCCAGATAAACAGCTCCTGCCTGTCGGATTTCTACTGTTACCAAGTTGCCTGAAGGGATGGAATGTGCAATGAACTAGCTTTATTAGGGAGCAGAGAGGCAGACACTGAAGTGCAAATATGTATCTCAGGCAAGTACAGGTAGTCCTCGATTTACAAGAGTTCGTTTAATGACTGTTTAAAGTTATAATGGCATTGAGAAATGTGATTTATGACCATTTTTCACAATTATGGCCTTGGACGCATCCCCAAGTTCATGTGATCAAAATTCAGAAGCTTGACAACTGGTTCATGTTTATGACCATTGCTGTGTCCCCAGGTCATGTGATCACCTTTTGCAACTTTCTGACAAGCAAAGTCAATGGGGAAGCCAGATTCATTTAACAACTAGATTATTACCTTATCAACTGCAGTGATTCGCTTAACAACTGTGGCAAGGAAGGTTGTAAAATGGGGCAAAACAAATTTCTCACTTAGCAACATAAACTTTGAGCTCCATTGCGGTCGTAAATTGAGGACTACCTGTATGCCAAGTATATTTTAAAACTCAATTGAGGGGGCTAATGGGAAAAGGGATGGGGAGATGAAGGGAATACTTTCAGGGAATTAAAAGTTATAGCTTCATGGAGTCTAAGATCGTAACAGAGGGCAAATTAAAATCTCCTCTTATAGATCAAGGGGGGTGGGGGGGAGGTAGGGAGGAACCGAAGGACTTTCAGGCTGTGTGAAGGAGCAAGGCCTGGCGAAGGTTCTTGCCTTGGATAACGTGCTCGGGAGAGATGGTTTTCTTCTCAGACTTGTTGCAGATCTCGTTGGCTTCGGAGGAGATGAGGTGGATGAACTCGGTGCAGCAGTTCACAACCAGCTCCCGGGCATCGTTGGCCACCCGCACGTTCGGCAGCGTCTCTTTGATCATCTTATTGATCGCCGCCCGCGGGATGGTCAAATCGTCGTCGTTGCCCGAAGAAGAAGCCATTCTGGATCGATCGGTAAATAAACACCGGCTTTACCAGGTTCGGGAAGCGGCCGGAACGACCCAGAAAAGGAAACGGGAAGCCCCAAGACGCCGGGAGGGCGCAATGCAGGGAGGGTCGCCCTCCGCGGCCAGAAAGCGTTCCTCGAGCCCGGGCGGAAGGCGCCGCCGAACTCCTTCTCGAGTGCCAGAGTCACAACAGCAACAACCATCAGCGCTGCCTCCGCCACATCCCTCCGGGCTCTTCTGCTGCTGTAGCCGCTGCCGCTACCCGTCCACTCCCAACGCAAGGAAACCCCTCCTGGCCTTAGCCCGTCGGCGAACCCTCTCGGTCACGCAGCGCCGGCAACCCCGTTTCTTTTGGCTCCTTTCACCCAGACACGCAACGCAGCACCAAGAACAAGGACAGAACTTGCGACAGACGACCAAGCCTAGGTGGTGGCGGCGGCGGTAGCGGCGCACGCCACTTCCACCGGAAGCGCTTCTCGTGGCCCAACCTAGTTCCGCTTCCGGTTTAGAACGGAAACGCCTTTTTGACGGGAAGGCAGTATACCTCTGTGCGAGGTTTTTTTTTTTTTTTAAAGGTGTGGCGTGTGGTCCGAGGACGTTCAGTTTCTATTTCATTTGACTTGTACTGAGGTATTTAGCCCGCGAATTCCCCAGACGTGGACTTCACCGGGTGGGAGCATTACGCATGCGCAGTGACACTGTTGCTCGTGGCGTTTAAGGGTCTCGACCACTCATTTTTGAGCTCGTGATCCTTCCTGAACTTATTGTTCGTTTGCAGATGTTTCCATTACCCAAATAGATACCATCATCAGTGCGAGTGAATGTGGGGTTTGCTGCCTGCTAGTTTTCATGTTTTTTGGCTCATTGTGTTAGCACTATTCAAACTTAATAACAAAGAAAAAATATAAGTGGAGATCAGCAGCAGGCAAAGTCATATATTTTTGCTCAGGTTTTGCCCTGTGATGCACTGTTTTGCCCATTTAAAAGAGAAGACTTTTAGTGATAGGCAATACATAGATAGATGCAGATTCTACTGCACAGACTATGCTGTTGAGATGGGGCATATATGATACAGTTGGACAGACTTTGGGGATAAAATAAGGGTGGCATAACAATAGGAACTATTGTTATAACTAGAGTCGGGAATGACTAGCACATATGTGTGAGGGGAACCTTTACCTTTTTAACAATAGGAAAATGTTATAACTCTTGAATGTTATTTTTCTGTGATACATTATTGCACTTGTGCCATTTCTTTTATAAATAACCTAGAGTCAAGTCATTAAGAAAATAGGTTGGTTTTTCTTTTTAGAACTCTAATAAAAGCTATTATACCTTCCCATGGGATAGAAAAATACCCCACATATAGTTTTTGGTATTGCTTCAGCGCACCAAGGAAAAGATTAATCTGAAAGGAAACTAGAAGTACGTTTCTTATTTATTTATTTATCCAATTTATATACCGCCCCATCTGTTTACAGCAGGGTAAAAACACAGCAATTCCATCAATAAATTTAAGACACTTACAACCCAATCTAAATCCCTTTATATGTTAAAACCCTAACTAAAATCCTAGGTTATATCTTAGCTGCCAGCTCTAAGATATAACACTGCCTGTGCAGCTTTTTATCAGAGAAACCTTGATTTCCTCATAGTCACGATTAATACAATGTTTATTTCATGCCTTTTTTTTAGATCAAAATACATTCTCTCATTTAATCCCCAAAATATATGAGATAAGCTGAACTGGGGAAAAAAGCTGGTTTAAAAATTTTATGCTAAGCTATGCGTCTAAGGCAGGGGTGTCAAACTCGATTTCATTGAGGGCCCCATCAGGGGTTGTGTTTGACCTTGAGGGCTGGGTGGGCGTGGCCAGTTCAACATACCTAGCTTGTGGTGGCCCAAGCGCTCTGCCAGCAAAAACTGAGCTCGGGAAACTCTCCCAAGCTCCATTTTCACTGGCAGCAGGTTGCAGGAGGCCGTTGCAGCCTCCTGAGCTCTGTTTTCGCTGGCAGAGGCACCGCAGGACGGTCCTTCACTGTTTCCAGGTCCGCCCTGCAGGCCAGATCTAAGCACACCATGGGTCGGATCCAGCCCACAGGCCTTGAGCTTGACATCCTTGATCTAAGGGTAGAATTTTGAAAAAAAAAATTATGGGAATCTCATACAAAATACTATTCTCCAGGTTCTCTCCACTGCATCAAATCCTTGCATCATCAAGAGATAGAATCTAAAATAAATACACGTAGGGAAAAAAAAAATCAAGATGTTTTGTAATAGTGGAATGATCTGGGAAAGACTTAGTGGCCAATGAAAACAGGAAAGCATCCTTGTTTACTTTTCCCCCATAGGTATGAATGATCTTGGCAGGGATGTGTGTGTAATTCTTTTGATCACAGTCATGCAATAGTGTATGAGCTCATGGTGTATAAGTTTTATGTGCAGACAAATGCCCATGGCTGTAAACTTCCATTCAGAATCATACATTCTATACATACGGTGCCATTTATCATTATGAGTAGCATTTTTAAAACGTAGGGCAATATTATATGTTTGGTTATAAATTATGGGTTTAGCTGAAATTTTAATGTTTAATAAAAAGTTTTGTTTAAAAAAGGATTTTTATGGATTTTACTTTATTAGCAAACATAATAAAAACATTACTGGTGTAAGAAATAATATAAATACTAAAAAAGTAGCACAGAAAATAATTTTTGGTGGATAGTTACTAAAAATAACTATATTTCTGGTTTCTATAAACTGTTCTTATGAACTCCATGCCGTGCCCATAAATCCTTCTGTGGTGAATTGCATGCCAGCACACTATCTCTTCAGAAACTTTCTTCCTGAAATAAACATATTTTCAGTTAAAATGAATATTTTATAATGAAGTTCAGTCAGACCTCAAGTTCTTGTTAAAGAAAGCATTGTATGATATACAATCTTCCTAGATGGAAATTTTACTTCAGCCAATACCTCTGGTTTCTGAGATTTTAGGAGATGTTGTTCGTACATATTTAAAAATATTATCTCTTAAAATCAAAAGAGCTCAGAATTTACAAATTAGTTTAAATGAAATCCAATATTTTGACATAGTTATATGTCAAGTACGGCAATCTTATGGAATGATTGTCTTTTGCTAGCTATGAATTATATAAAAAACTTTCTGTACAGGATTCTACAAGACTATATAGGAAGGATTTCAAATTCAAAATGTCATGAGCCACATGAGGATCACCCTGGGGGCTACAATACTACAATACTCCTCACTGATAAAAAAGCCCCATCTATGGTGAGTCAGTTATAAAAGGCCTCACAGCATATCACCAAACATAACTTTATAAATAAAAAAATCCAATGCAAAATAGAACCAAGGTCCCATCCTTCACCCATCATTTCTAAAGTTTCTAACCTCCATAAATTTGTAATCATCAAAATATATTCAACTTTGCCAAGTGCATAACCCATTATGCTCTCTAATGCCACATGCCATTGGCAGTTGGCTCATATTTGATTGGTTGCAGTGTCCTGCAGTCACATGATCAGGTCTTGTGACTTTTTTAACCTTTTCGTGCAAAAAGGCCCATTGGATAAGCTGGATTCAGATTTACAACCATGTTTGAATCACTTAACAGTGATACACTTAATGACCATTGCAAAAAAAGGTCATAAAATCAAGTGCAACCACATGGTGACTCAATTTATGACTGCAGTAATTTAAAACCAAAATTCCAGGCTCACTGTGGTCATAAGGTAAGGACTACCTGTAGTAATATGATTTGAAGAATTATTTGACACAACTGAGACCAACATTAGAATTGCTTGTATAAACATCTGATATTTAAACTGTAATCCTCTGCACAATCCTTTATTTCTCACATTCATTGCATTTCTAATCCTTGGAAAAAAGCTCTCCAAAACATTATAGAATTTAATTCTGAGAAAATAGACTTATGGTGATCTTCTTACATCTCTAATTCAATGTCACTGAACATAGTAAATACAGGTAGTCCTTGAGTTATAACAGTTCTTTTAATCACCAAAATTACAATGGCACTGAAAAAAGTGACCTTTGACTATTTTTCACACTTAACGATTTGTAGTATCCCCATAGTCACATGATCAAAATTCAGATGTTTGGCAATTGACTCATATTTATGACTGCTGCAGTGTCCTGGGGTCATGTGATCACCTTCTGTGACTTTCTCACAAGCAAAGTCAATGGGAAAGCCAGATTCAGTTAACCATGTTACTAATTTAACAACTGCGGCACAAAAGGCTATAAAGTGGGGCAAAATTCATTTAACGAACATTTCACTTAGCAATAAAATTTTTGGGCTCAATTGTAAGTCGAGGACTACCTGTAAAACATTAAGGACTTCAATGTGCTAAATATTCTAGAAATATGACAACTCCATTTTAGTTTTTTTTCATTGTGTTTTATTTTCATGTTTTTCACTGGGCCTTTTGGGGAGCAAATTGTTGATTTAACTTCAGTTAATTTCTGTGCCCTAGAAATTACTCCGTTTACATTTAAAAAGGTAACAATATTTGCATGAAAAGTTACTTCAGTGACAAGGCATGTGGTACTCCATTTACCTAGGAAATATTAGATACAGAAATACATACTTGATTTTTCTTTACAGCAGATAAAAATTATAGTGAAGAATTTTCAGACTCCTTCATCTCCTTGTTGATATATTTCAGCATGCCACTGAGTGTTTGAAAGTCATTACTGTTACAAGTTACCTCTTCGTCTACTACATTGTATGTCAAAGGATCAAAGGAAGACTCATTCAAACTCTTTAGTGAAGCATGAGATACATATTTTGACATTTCGGAACTCACTGAAGAGTGTAGTGTAACTGTCTGATTTTGACTTAGTACGTTTTTATTGTTCTTAATATTTAGATCACTGGTGCTTGTTGAACGCCGTAGTTTTCTGCAAGTAGACTGCTTGGCAAAATCAAGCCCTTGATCATCAAACCAATGATGTTCTATTAGTTGCTTGATGCTTGCCGTTCTTTCATGAACTGCAATTCTTGTTTGTAATCTTGTAAGCTCAGATTCCTATAGTGCAACACAAATGTAAAGCTTTGTAGAAATTAGGTAATCAGGGATCATCTTAACAAAAACTACTTGTTTAATAAAAATATTGATAGTATTTCTGATTAATAAAAATGTTATGAACCAACGTGCATAGCTTGATTATTCTTATTAAACAAAGCATCTCCAATACTATTTCTACAGGTTATTAAGCAATTATCTGAAATGCTATTTGAATAACAGAAGGAGACAGTGATGACAGAGTGAAGTAAAAGATTTACGAGTGACCAACTGAGATTAAAAGGCAACAAATAAATTGGGAACTACTAACAGGGAGCCTTACTGTAGAAGAAGCAGTTTTTCCTCAAACATTTTACCCAATAAAAGCAGTTGATACAATCTTCAAGTGTCATAAAACCCTTGTATAAAAATTGCAAAAAATATAAAAGCTATCTAACATAATTCAGACCAGAATGTTATGTTGTGACATGTCAAAATTCCCATCATAGCAAGCGCTAGCATTATACAATATGCAAAGTTCAAAAAATGTTTTTTTCCAATCACAATATCTTGAAAGAACCCTTAACGACCTCTTGCGGAACTCTTGGATTCAAGGGAACTCCAGTTGAGAAAGGCTTCTTTACAGAATATGCTCAGCAAAAGATCTTAAAGGCTTCCTTTGGATTGGTGTCCATAAGATTTTTGAATAGTGGTTAATTCCAAACTAAACTTGAAGCAGCAGAATGAAATTGGCAAAAAAAAGGGTACATTTGGTTTTAGACTGCATCAGCAAAATTATAGTTTTCAAATCACAGTTCCACTTTATTCTGCCTTACTCCACTTCAAGTGCTGGGGACAGTTCTCAGCATCATACTTTAAAAACATTTTTTAAATAGGAAAACCAGTTTGATACTAGAACCAATTACTCAATTAAATCTTTACTGGATGTCTTCAAGAAGAGCCTAAGTAGCCATCTACTGAGGGTGCACTAATTTGAATTCCTGCACCGAGTAAGAGGTTGGACATGCTGACCACTCTCCGCAATTGAAAGAACTGGCTTCCACTACCCGGTTTAATTATTTCTGATTATATTATGAAGTGAGATAAGCTCTCAGATCTCAAAAGAGAGAAGATATGTAATGACAATTCTCCCTTAAGTTTAGAGAAGACGATTCCTTCGTGGTTCAAAAATCCATGTATGTATGTATGTATGTATTTTAAAATAGCAATCTGAAGGAAGCAAACCACGTCTTTTTGCCATTAGATTCCCTAACATGATAAATGCAGATTTCATTTCTATCATATCCTTCATTAAGTTTGACCTCCCAAAATCCAAAACACAGTTCATAAGGATTAACACTATCAACCATCTTCAACAATATCTTACAATGTTTATTTCCCCCACCTCTCTCTCAATCCAAGGTTTTCATAATAGCTATCAATGAGTACCATCCAGAGTACAGATTTCAGTGTTAATAGACATGTATTGCAAGTACCTATTAAATGAATTGAGATGTCAGCCTTATATCTAATACAAATATTCCTTTCTTAACTCACTTTAAGAAGCAACTTTTCATTTGTTGTTTGAATTGTATCATCTCTGGACTGAAGCTGTTGTTGCAGATTGTAAACAGTGTCTTGAGCATCATCCAGTTCCATTTTGATCTGTTGTAGTTGCCCATTAACATGATGAGATTTAGATAGTGACTCCTGCCATTTTGTCTGTTCTTCTTCATGGGAAAGTTTCTGAAGACAAAATATATTTCAAATACAATTTTTTCAATATTTCAAAATTAATACAAATTTAAATAGCAGTTCTGTTTAAATTTTCATTTTAAGAACATGTTTGGCTCTTCCATGTCTGGCACTCAGCAAAGAGGATAATTTTACATCAGTGGAATGGAACTTGTTCTCCTGATATTAAGGAATGGATTCAGGATGTGAGTTTGTTACCTATTTTTGAAAAGTCTTTATATTCTAAAATTGAGAAGATGAAGCCATATAGTTCTACATGACGAACTTAAGGAACCAACTAATTCAGTACTGATACTAAATAGATATATAGATTTTTATACAATTTTCCCATTAGGTTTTATTTCTTTTAATCACTATAAAATAATTTTAATCATATCACTACTGTATGTTATTGGTGATGCAGTTCTTTATTTCACTTTTTAAATGTTTTAAAATAAATACTGTAAAAGTTCGCAAATAGAATTAGAATTCTTTATTGGCCAAGTGTGATTAGACACACAAGACTTCACAAATACTCTTATTTACTGTTAAATCCACACTAAATCAATGTACGTGTCCCCATTGTATTGCCCTTTTTTAAATAATTTTTTTATCATGCCTTTTATTATTTTTATAAATAACTCAACGCAGCGAACATAGCTTCCTTCTCCTATTATCCCAACAACCCTGTGAGATGAGTTGGGCTGAGAGAGTGAGTGACTGGCCCAAGGTCAACCAGGCAATTTTCATGTCTAAGGCAAGACTGGAATTCACAGCCTCCTGGTTTCTATCCTGGTGCTTTAACATTAGACCAAAATGGCTCCCTTCTGGCTTTATTACTTCAACAAATAAATGTAAATTTTAAAAAATTGATGTCCTATTCATTCTCAATGTATAGTTTCAAGTAGCTAGCAAACATCCATATATGAGGCAATCTAAGGTATTAAATATTTACAAAAAAACTTAACAAAAAGAGAACGATCCTCAACCATAGCAGCAAGTTATTCCATGGCCTAAGGTACGCCATAGGATAGTAACTGTTGGTATTATGCATATCCATGATGCTTAAATAGTTTATCAATGTTCAGTTCGTAACTTGTGAGAAAAGGGGACTGACTGATCTAAAATTATTTCATACACACTTGGTACTAAATAAATTATTTGAAGGAAAGCCTTTGAGTAAATTCTTAGAGCCAAATACAGACATAGTTTCTCATTTTCTCATACATAAGACAAAATAAATGGGAAAGAGCAATTTTGTTCTCACCTCTGATAAAAAAGACTGTTTTAGCAAATGTATTTCTGCGGTGAGCCTTTTAAGCTCAGTTTGCATCCTTGCTTCTAACTCACTTTCTCGCACCTGAGCTGCTCCCAATTGTTCTGCCAAATTATTTACACGGGTTTCCTGAAAGAGAATTATGCCCCCACAACACAAAATCAATGTATCTTGCTATATTTTCTTAGAAATATTAAAATATTAAATTAGCATTATTAAAAACAAGAATATTTTAAGCAATACTGAAATATCTGAAGTTTGTTTCTATAGACGTTTGCTACTAATTTTCCAATATGAATCAAGAAAACATCTACAGCTATTTTTGAAACATTGTGTATTAATGTTTCAAGCACTTCTCGGTTATTCATTAAAATAACCAGACCCTTTTCAGGTTCTCTCCACAATTTTAAGAAAAGTAGTCACCTGGGGTCTGAAATACTTGTTTTACATCATTTTCAAACTAACCTAGCATTATTGGTTAGCTTTAACCATTTGTCTTTCCCCATTTGAAACTGCTCTGAACCATGCTCTACACATTAAACTGACACTGGAAAGAATCTTGCATTGGGATAGTTGATTTCTCATAAAATAAATCTGTAAAATTGGTTACTTTTTCATGTGAGATATGGTTCACTTCTTCCAGTTCAAGAGAGATCCTGTCCACATCTCTCTGAGCTTGAGCCTGTTGGCGACGACTCTCTAATAGATCCACATGAACTTGTTTTATTGCTTCACGTTCCAGCCTCAACTGTTGCTCCAAATCAAGTATTTCTTTATACTGTTCTGCAATACACCTTTCTTGATCTTTCAGCTTCTAAAAAGAGAAAAGTGTTTTTTTACATACTAAGAATCTTACATCTTGTCATTTCATTTTTAGTACGGTAGTTTTTATTTGTTATCCTAAAATTATATCTTGTGTCTGAAAAACAGAGTTCTAGACTGCATTAAAATCGTCAGCCAGATGGAGCAGTATTCTTTGTTGGCAGATATGTATACAAACTTCTCTAAAGAGAAAGAAAAAATCAGCAATATCAGAAAATTAAATACAAAAATATTGGCACGTTCTCATGGAAAAAGTAAAACTATATTTCAGCAAGTTTCAATGAGTTCAGTGGAACATACTTCAAACAATAGTCTCTTTTATGACAAGACAATGTTATTCCTTATATATTATTGATTAAACTGGTTAGATTAGAAACCTGGAGTACTGAAAAAAAGGCAGAGAAAACAATAGACAAAAGAAACTTACTTTCTCAGTATCTGTTATTCTTTGCTGCTTTTGTTCATTCTCTTTTCTAAGATGATTTATCTCTTGATCTTGTTGAAGAATATTATACTCTTTTTCTTGAAGCTCCTCTTTTGAACACTGTACCATGCTTGCCAAATTCTCAATCTGATAGCAAAATGTAAGCAAGTAAATTATAAAGAGAATAACCATTTGAGGAATTAAAATTTTTCACAACAGGCATTTGTGAAAAGTCAGCAACTAGAAGCAATTATTTTAAAGAGCATTTTGAACAATAACAGTACCTGTTTATTATAATCTTTTATCTGCAGCTCTGCTTTTTCCAAGCTACCTTGCAATGTAATTATGTTTTGTTCCATTTCTCCCCTGTATTCACGAATTGATATATCCAACTGTGTAACCTTTAAAAAAAGGAAGGACAAAATATTAAAATAGACTCATGACCACAATTGGAACTTGAATTTTGATTGCTAAGTTATGCAGCCATTAAGTGAGTCATCATGTGCCGGGACCCAATTTTGTGACCATTTTACCACAACTGCTAAGCAAATCACATGGTTGTTAAGTGATTCTGGCTTCCCCAGTTAACTTTGTAGAAGCCAGCTGGAAGGTTGCAAATTGTGACCACATGACCACCAGACACTGCAACTGTTGTAAATGCAGGCGGATTGCTAACCACCAAATTGTAACCACAAATATGGTGCAACAATGATAACTTCAGGATAGGTCACAAATCTCTTTTTTGCAAAGCTGTCGTAATTTCAAACCATTATTAAACAAATGCTTATAAATTGAGGATTATCTGTACACACTAAAATTGTAGAGCATTAATGAAAATATGCACCCCAAATATATTTACTAATAATGCCCTAATCATTCTTAAAAGCTTATTAAATTTACATATTCTTCTTACCTGAGCTGCTCTTTGTTTCAAATCCCAATTTCTTTCTTTCAGCACTTTTTCCATGTCAAGAAGTTCTTGCTTTTTCTCTTCAAGTTCATCCTTGCATTCTCTGCAATTTTCATGTAAAAATGAGAAATATTTTCTCTAGTAGGGAAATTAAATTCTAATTATCCTCATCCAATTCTTCTATACCCTGATGCTGTTTATTTGGAAGTAACTTATTCAATCTGTGTTACTCATAAAGACTAAGGAACAAACACAGCCAAATCTATAAGCAGAAATTGTATTATAGCTTTGATCACTTGACATTGAATTTTGGGTTAATATACTGTATTTTTCACAGTACAATAATTAAATAAATAAATAAGACGCACTCCCCGCCCCAAAAGTGGCTGGAAATGCCTGTGCGTCATATACAGCGAATGTTGCCGAAGCCCCACCCACTCACTGGCCCCCACCCTTCAGCTTCTGCCTCCCAATAATTTGCCTCCTTGTAGCAAATAGTAAATAGCCTGGTCAGCTTCAGCACAGTCTGAATTAGCACAAGCAGCTGATTGGATCAGCCTCCTGGAATACTGCCGATCAGCTATTCCAGGCTGCGGGGATTGCTGCCTTTGCCTATCACTGCCTCCGTGTGCCCCATTTTGACCTCTGTGCATCCCATTTTTGGCCTCCATGTGTCCTGTTTTTGGCCCGATCCCCTCAGCCTG
>JAOYMU010000263.1:6412705-6432149 GCA_025802295.1 Psammodynastes pulverulentus | reverse complement strand
CCACAACTTCTGAAGGCAAACTGTTCCATTGGCTGATAGTTCTCACTATCAGAATATTTCTTCTTTCTAGGTTGAATCTCTCCTTGATCAGTTTCCATCCATTATTCCTTGTCTGGTCTTCAGGTGCTTTGGAAAAATTATTCGCAGTATCAAAACTTTAAAGAATAAAACATTCACATCTCTGGCCATCATCTAGCCTTCCCCAACTTGGTACATTCCAGATTAATAGATAACATGTGGCATCATTTCTTCTAGTTTGACTATTGGCCATGTTTGCTAGGAACCTAGGAGTCCTGCCTGTCCATGCGATGGCTAGTCTAGCTGAGGGAATGTGGTAGTTCGTGTTTGCTTTACAGAGCAAACAGACTAGCTAAATATCGGTGACATAGCTTGATCGAACTGGTTTTAGATGTTCGGACTGACAAGTCTACATAACAAAATTCTGCAGTGTATTTGGATTGTGAAAGCCAAATAAGCCTAAAATGAACTGACTGAGATGGATAGTTTAAATGAGAATTTGACTACATTGGAGATGAGCAGTTTCTTCTCCAGTGGCATGGAACTACCTGTTATTTATTGTTTATGTGTGTTGTTGTTCTATTCTGTATTTTATAGAGCATAATTTATTAATGACAAAACAAATGAATTGGTAGATCAATTCTACTCAAGGTTACTAGAAATTTAATTTCAAATTACCTCTGCCATATTAGTATTCTTTTAAATTTCCTTTTCATTATTGGGAAAGAGAGGTTTATTTTTATATGTGTGTCTATAAAATTTATTTGCCGTCCATCTCAAGGTGACTTGGGTAATTAATACAAACAGAAGATGCTAAATGCCATGGGTGGCATAGTTGCCAACCATGGAATAAGTGTCTTTGTGTAATGACAGGGGGTGGTGGTGGTAAAGAAGAATGCGCTATTGTTCTTCATAACATGAAGAACAAATAAATGCTAGAGTAAATATGCTGTTGCTTTCACAAAATCTTGGGCCAAGTTTATTTAATCTATTAAATAATATTTTGATATACTATTACCAACTATATCTGCAGTTCTCTCTTACTATATAAATTCAATGTCCCCAATAGCTTCCACATCCAGTTCACAGAGTTATATCACTTTGTTTACTTTTAAGACTGGTTTATAAAAAACCTTGTTTGCCAATTTCTTAAGTTGTTGAGTACTGGCTTAATTTCTATCTTTGTTGCATTCTTAGGTACTAGACGGAGCAGGTTTAGATGTGGATTTTCACCTCGTATCGCCAAAACATGAAACCATAGTTTTTGAACAGAGAAAGTCAGATGGTGTCCACACGTAAGTTTAAAAATGATAAAAGACTCACTTGGCAGATCCTGAGTTTTGAAAAAGAAAATTCACAGAAGGGTTGAGCGACCTTTGCTGTACATTCCCCCCCCCGCCTCAATCATCTAAAAGATGGCAAGATCTTTTTGAAAGATATGAAACAAGGTATAGGGAATTGCTATGGAAAGGGAGATTACTTAAAAACTTGTCTTTTCTGCAGCTGAAATATGCTAGGTTGGAAGTTCCCAGAGTTTTTTGCTTTACAGTGTCTCTATAATTCTTTCACGGCATGCTGTGTTATGACACAGTTTGGGAACCGTGCATTTAAGAGAAATGATGAACTCACAAAAGTGCTATGGGATATTTTAAATTTTTGAGGGAAATGGCAATATTAAGCCAGTGTCCAACAGATGTTAAATATTGCTCTTTTCCTCAACAATTTAAAGTATTGCACAGCATCCCTGCAAATTTCTAGTGACCCAGGGTGCTACAGCAGTTTAGAAGATGTAACATTAGCTGTGTCCTTTTAAAGTTTCAGAGTACGTAGTGTCATTAAGAGACTTGAAAGTAATATAACTGCCTATACAGTGTATTAAAATGCAATGTCTTATGTTAACAGAGTGGAGACAGAGGAAGGTGATTACATGTTCTGCTTTGACAACACATTTAGCACCCTATCAGAGAAAGTGATTTTCTTTGAACTGATCTTAGATAACATGGGAGAAGAAGATGATGATTGGGAAAAATATGCAACTGGAACAGAGCTTCTGGATATGAAGTTAGAAGATATTCTGGTATGTAACATAGCCAGCTCTTATGGAATGTATGACTGCTGATACTTAAAATGTATTTGTTTTTCACTGAATCAATGTCAATATGAGGAGTAAATTTCAGATGTGTTCATTCTATTTTTTTCTTTAAAAATATTTGGTTTTAAAACTAATGGGTTGTTTTTTTCCCCCCCTAGGAATCAGTCAACAGTGTGAAGGCTCGGCTTGGCAAAAGCATTCAGATTCAAAACCTGCTCAAAGCATTTGAAGCTCGTGACAGAAATATACAAGAAAGCAATTATGACAGGGTAAACTTCTGGTCCATAGTCAACCTGGCAGTAATGATTATAGTGTCAGCTGTTCAGGTGTACATGTTGAAGAATCTTTTTGAAGATAAAAGGAAAACTAGAACTTAACACAAAAAGAGTTTCATTGAAAGCAATAAATAAGGGAATTTGCAATACACTGATTAAGGAAAAAAGAGATGGCTATTACTTCTCAGCTGTTTGAAATGGATAATAACCTTCACATAGGATTTTTTAAAATTATGAACAGAGTGGCTTTTTCTCTAACTTGGTGCATAATTTGCCTTCAATGCCATTTGTCTTGCACAGAATACTGGAGCAATGCCAGATTTTTAACATTTGTAATTATATGTCTATACTTTTTGCCTAACTTTTTTTTAAAAAAGTAAATGATTTGTTTCATAACCTTATAAAGATGTGTTTTCAGTATTTAATGACCAGAGTTGAGTAGAAATGCTGAAAATAAGCCTACTATTAGATCATCTGTTAAAGTAAAGCTTATGATTCATTTGTACTAAGACGTTTTCAAAATGAATGAATATTTGAAAGGCACTTGTTCCAAACCTCAGCAGTTCAGACATTAATATTCAATAGGTGGAATAAAATCCAAGTCACTAAGTCGATAAAGCAAAGTGTATTGGTTCAGTAGTATCAGCTACTTGGGTCCAAATTCGGAAGTCAATATAGTGAATCAATCTTTGTAATAATTCAAAATGAAAACTATAGTCCTAAAAATCTTAAAAGAAACGTTTGTTGAAATACCATACTTAATTATGTATTGAAAACTAACTTTTCTTCTCAAATTTTTATATAGAATTTTATCTTTGGAGACCCAATAAAAGAGAATATTTGTAATCAGGATTGAAATAAGGGGTCCTTGATGCTCTCTTGAGTTTGGTTGTTTTCTTGCAGACATTTCATTATCCAAACTAGGTAACCATCAATGCACAACCATCATGGTTGTGACTAGTTCTGATGATGTTGCCTAGTTTTGGTTGTTTTCTTGCAGCCATTTCATTATCCAAACTCAGAGAGCATCAAAAGACCCCTCATAACTCTGGAATGCCTGGACATAACCTAGGCTGAGTTAATATTAATTTTAACATAATATTAATATGCATTCGGACTACTAGCATCCTGGAAGATGCTGCTGGTTTAAAAATCACACTCAATAAAATTAACACACAAAAGTTTATGGAAATACTTTTCATACTGTCATGAAAGCCGGAAAAATGTCTGTTGCTTTAAAGAACAGAATGGTATTGAGATGTGAAACACAAATCATTTATGAAGTATGTGCACAGGTTTAATATACATATTGGATATCAGGATTCATTATTTAGTTTAAGTGGTTGACTTTGGAAGCTTCTCTATGCAAATTTATCATTTTAAGAAATTGTAAACCTGGCTATCTTTATCATTACAATGTTCTCATTTTATAATGCTGTCAGACGTATGTACTACTCTTGAATTCTTTTGAGCATTGTAAGGATTGAAATATTGGTCCATTCACAAGTTACACAATTATTACTGTAGGTCAGCGGTCCCCAATCTTTTTTGGAACCAGGGACCAGTTTTGTGGAAGACAGTTTTTCCATGAACGGGGGGAGGGATGGTTTCGTGCACAAGCTAGATCCTTTGCAGATGAAGCTTCACTCACTTGTCCGCTGCTTGAGGGCCCCGTTCCTAATAGGCCACAGAGTGGTACCAGTCCATGGCCCTGGGATTAGGGATTCTTGCTGAAGATCATGGGTAAATAATTAACAAGTGTTCTGTTTCCATTTCTGGTACAAATTTGTCCTTGAGGAATTGAGTATAGAATACTCTTGTTTTAGCATGAAATATAACCAAGGGATTCACTGCCATTTTAATTAATTTTAAGATTTGAGTAGTAGCAGAATGGAAGTGGATAATAGATTTCACGATTCTGTGTATGTATGTTTATATGTATGTTTGTTGTACGCATATATACACATGCATGCAAAGACAGACACCAAGTAACTTTATTGAATGGTATGAAAAGTTGCCTTTTTAAATAACTCTTCAGGTTCAGCTGAATTGGTTTTCCAAAATTCTTTCCCACATTTGTTATAGGCCAAAAGTGAGGTGTATTCTTTTAAAAACATATCAGAATGATTTTTAACTTTGTGAATTAAATGATTACCAATTGGAAGAATGATTCTAAAAGAACAAAACTCAAAAGCAAGTCGAAGTACAGGTAGTCCTCAACTTTTTTGAGCCCCGAATTTTTGTTAAGTGACAGTTAAGTGAGTTTTGTCCTATTTTACGACCTTTCTTGCAACAGTCGCAAAGTGAATCACTGCAGTTAAGTTAGTTGTTAAATGAATCTGGCTTCCTCATTAAGGAGGTTGCAAAAAGTGATCACATGACCCTAAGTTGCTGCAACTGTCATAAATATGAGTCAGTTGCCAAGTAGCTGAATTTTTATCATGTGACCACGATCACCAGAAAACTGGTCTTAAGTCACTTTTTTCAATGCCATTGTAACTTGGAGCGGTCACTAAACAAACTGTTGTAAGTTGAGCAATACCAGTATATGCTCACTAAATTGCTTTGCATATTCATATTCTGCTCAGTGCTAATTTGAATGCAAGACATAAACTCAGTATTACGATATATTGGATAACAGGCCATACAATTTTTGAAAAAAAATGTATATAATTAATACTTGAACTCACAGGATCAATATATCCCATAGATCTTTGTTTAATGAATGATTCCATTAATATACTCAGTAAATTGAAACAGTTGAGGACTAAATCAGAGTTGAGAAACATTATAGAATCCTGTGAGGTTGTCTTTTCTTCTATGTAAACAAAAGCATATCTTTGATGAAAAATAGTACAGCTATAATGAAGATTTCCACTATTTAATCTTCCATTCATACAACAGGTTTATCTATGAATAATTAGATTTTGGTGAGCATGAGCGCCTATACCCAAGTGTCTTGATGCTATAGCAAATTTCATGAAAACTTCATACTGTACAGAATACTACTATTGGCAAATAAATGTTAGAACTGATTAAGGAGCAAAACGCAAGCATTATATATACACACCTATTAACATATATGCAAGTAAGGAAAACTGAATTTTATTTCCATATTATTAATCTTGCAGTTGAAACAAACATGGTACTTCCAACGGTCTTGGAATTCAGAAAAAAAAATGGCTGTAATAGCTATAGCACTGGTGTACAAAATAAAGCTGTGACTAGCTTTCTACCTCTATATTTTGCTACAACTTGCTCTCTGTCCTTTGCAGTGTTAACGTTGCAACAACCTTAAATCCATAAACATTGCTTAACTGAGTTGTTTTGATACGTTTACTTTGTCTATGTTTTGTATGATACAATTTAACAGAGCTCAGGAATAAACATTCTGCAAACAAAATATAGATTTTTATTGAGGTGCAAAAGTGATTGTGGAAAAAACCAATAAAGGAATATTACATCAATTATGTATTTTATTTCTGTGATTCTCCCATTTATGTGCTTGGGGTGCAGGTCCTTCCCCAGGCAATGTATGAATGTTAGGAAAATAGTGTAAGATATCCCCTCTTAGCCTTTTTTCTTGTGTTTCTCCCATCTGTGCTCTTTTGTTCTCTCTCACAAGAACAAGATAAGAATCTCTTAACATTGAACGTGATGGAGGAAAATAGAAGGAAACATTCAGAGATCTTTGCACCTTGGGTGCAAAGTTTTGCTATTTAAAGTACAGCACATTTTAAAAATGTATTAAAATATACAGTAGGTCCCCCCCCCCAAAGTAGAGCAAAACTTGACCCTAGCACTAATATGCCTGACTGCTTATGTCCCGTAAATACTCTGCAGACTGCGTAACTGTAATTTCCAACAGGAATTTGCAAGCCATGGTTATGAAATACTGCACTTAACAATTGCAGCCAGAGCTACTGTTGTAAGTAAGGTGTGGTCAGTGGCAATTCACTTTATGACCACGTTGCTTAGCAACAGTTGCCAATCCTAATTGCAGTCAGTGAGGAATACTTGTATTTAACCATGGTACCATTCTGGACACCAAAAGGTGGACCCAACAGTCCTACCTAATTCAAGGGCTCATAGAGGTATTTAGGATATCGCAGTATTGGCGCTTTACATGCACTAGGTTACTTTATTAGTAACAGGTTTTTAGATTATCTAACTGCTGTTTTATTACTAAGTGATTTTTTTTCTCTCCATTGAAATTAATATATTTAACGGAATGGGCTCCCTCTCATATAACTTAAGCCTATTTAAATAATGAAACTGTCAGCCACTCAAGATATATCAGATGAGCGAATTTTTTTATTGTATGCTTAAATTAACATAAACTTGCAAATCTGAACATCTTTTCCCATCTTCCTTTACAGTCCAAGGGTCTCTTCTGAGCTTGTTGCCCTGCCCCTATTACTGCTGTAGTCTCAATTGTTTTTTACCTGACTATTCCCTGACTGCAACTCTTCATTCTGTCTCCCAGGGTCATTTCCGTAAACCATTACAGAGATCTAGCAGCATAGATTTAAATAATAACTAAAATGTTTCTAAAGTAGACACACTTAATTTTTATCAATCCAAAGTGGATCTAAAATATTCTATCATTTACTAATTAAGATTGTTTTTTTCAAATATTTTTGGCTCTACACAATTTTTTAGGCTGTCTTAAAATATCTAGCACTGGACTGTCATTTCACCACTATGTAAAAAGAAGTAGCACTGATACAGTCAATTTGGAGTGAGCACAGTGGCTCACGAGGGTAGGATGCTGGGCTGACAATTGGCAGGTTTGCGTTCGAGACCAGGCTGCTACCATGGGGTGGGGTGAGCTCCCATCACATGCTCCAGCTTCTGCTGACCCAGCAATTCAAAAGCAGGTAATTCTAAGTGGAAATAGGTACCACTTTGATGGGCAACTTAACGGGAGTGTGAAAGGAGCCCCCAACTGGGCAACCTCCAGGCAACAGTGATATCACTGTGTAATTCTTACAACCTGGAAACACTGGCACTTCCGACAGGGCTTTAGTAGTAGTAGCAACAATAAATTTGGGGATATATATATATTGTCAATACAGTCCTAAAAAAACTGCATACAAGATTAGCTTTACCATCATTTACTGAAAATATCCACAGAATTTATTTTAAGGAACTTAAAACGAGAGCTGAGCGTTTGTTTTTGCATGCTTAACAAATGCAACTAGAAACAGGTTCTTAAAAATACACACATTTAATGTTGAATTTGAATTCTAGAAAACAGTTCCAGCAATACAAACATGTCAACCACCATGACAAAATGAAAACACACATTCACAATTAAACCGATAGTTTTATCACATTCTCTCCCCTACCAGATTCCAATAGTGATCTTGCATGGAAGCCCTACTGCAAATACTGCTGGTGTTCAATGTGAATTACAAAAATTGCAGAAAAAGAAATTTAAAAAACTGGTTGCAAATTACAACAAAACTACATTTTGCATTATTTCAAAAGACCAACATTTAAAAAGTAACCTGTTCTTATGAAAATATTGTAGCTATAGGCAAGGCAACTTGATAGCTGAGATTGAGTAAATGGAAGAGACCCACATTTTTAGTGAAGGCAAGTGGAAGTAAATTTTAATTTTCATCTGTGTTCAACAAAATTTTCTGAAAAACCACAAGCACTGAGCAGTGCATTTTATCTATTCTTCCTTTGGCTATGTAAAAGGTGATATTTTTCCTTGATAATCCTAACCGTATTTTTGTTTTTCAAATCATATAAATAAGAGCAGAACATTATTTCATCGGACAACTTTTTCCCCAGTTGTTATTTAACTTTAGCATGACGATTTATTTTGTTGGCAACCCATGTCTAATAGACTGTCTCTAATTAAAGGAAGAAACTTCAAAGTAAAAATATGTACTCTTTGGTTAAAAATAATAATCAAAAACTCAGGTAAAGGAAAGCCACTAAGGTAACGATAAAGGAGTCTCTGCGGATTTTACTCCCCTAGTCGGTGCTGACTTTATCCACCTAAATCCTCCTTAACCCCAGTAAAAAAAAAGAAAAAGAAACTTAGTTTACAAGTAAAATAAAGTTACCCATTTAAATTTGATTCATTTCTAACAGAAGAGGTAATTTTGGAATAAAATCAGTATTGTTACTTCAAATGGCAACATACTTAACCCTGTGTAATTAAACTTTTTCTTCCAACTATACTTATCATCATACCCAAGAGGATGATTAATGTGAGTTCTGCTGACTTTTTTTAGCAACTGAAAATGATTTTACAATCAACCTGTCACAAATTATTAGAATTCTTTTTTTTACACAGAGCTCATGCTCAAATGTTCAAGTTTGTGCCTCATCCACCTAGGGTTCCCCGCTCCAACATAAACTGATGCTGCAAGGTTGTGCACAGCCAGACTGCTTCAAGGAATTGTACAGTACAATACTATACCTGTTTAGAAATTTTTCTGAGTTGAATGTAAATGACTTGAGAGCTGCAATCTCAAAAGCCTGGCCTGGGGTAGCTGCACTGTTTCCAGGTATCTTTTAACAAGAAAAACTACAGCATGTACTTTTAATCTCTCCCCCTTCACTTAGAACTAATTTAATTAGAGGCAACTATAATAAGCCTTGGTTTTAGATTTGATGTAATTGATATCCATTTTTCAAAAGGAGTGGGTATTTCGCAGGGGAGGGATAATGCGAACCTGAGAGGCACTCCAAAATCACTGGGCTCCCATGTGTAGAACTGCAGCCTGAATTATTTTCTAAAAGTATTATGACATTAATGACTGCACTTACTGCCAGAATACCCAGCATTCATTTGACACATATTCTATAGTATGTGGCAAACAACAGCATCCAATATAGCCTGAGAAGAAATGCTGCTGTGTAAATACTGCAACTATTCCTGATCAAAGACATTATGGGATATGTAGTCAAAAGCTGCCCAATCCCATAATTCATATTGCATAGGTCACAATCACACATATATACACATGCACACATATGTGTATATATACACCTGCAAAGAATATATTAAAAAGACAACAAAGTCTAGTCACAGAGCAATTTACAAGCTCAATATATATTTTATACACTTTGCTTGAAAGATTTTAATATTTTACAGTCCTCAGCAGGAAGTATATACACTGCACCGTATGAAAATCTAGGGTTGTCAAAGTAGAAATAGTCTTTTGCAAACTTCTGGATAAGAAAAGATCAAGTATCTTTTTCAAAATTTGTCCTACTTACAGAAAATAGTCCCTACTCACAAAAAAAAACATCCATGGAATGTACACGAGAGACAAGGCTTTTTTTGACTTGTGAATATTTTAAAGCAAATGAAATCCCAGATTCCCAACCCAACACAGTCTAGATCCTCATTTTAAACACATTAAGAATCTAGCCTTATTTTTTTTTAGTCAATAGGCCTCTTATGTGGTAAAAAATTGTTCTGTTCAAGAAGTGTTAAGGCTAACTTGGTTTTTCATTTTTACAAATATCCATTTAGCTTCCCTTCTGCACTCCAATGTATAAACTCTGCCTATAAATAGATAAAGGGCAGTGCAGGAAATAATATTCAGCACTATAGTCAGGAAGCGGTCGCTCCTTCCCATTCCACAAGATACTGAACTTTTCCATCAAGTGTAACCCGACGTGCCAAAACACGGTATTTTTCACCACAAGCTATCCTACCTGCAGCCCCAAAGTAACTGGTAATAGAGTTCTTGAGATGATTAAGCTGCAACTCCTGATCTGCCAAATTATTCAGAATTTCTGTATTGAGTTCCTCATATTGATAGTCATCTTTGCCTTCATCTTCTTTTACAATTTCTGGGTTCTGAATCTGGAGTGCTTTTCGTGGAAGACGTCCTCTTCTCCTTAAGTGGGGTATTGTGGATGGCCAAGTTCTTCCTGTTCGTGTCCTTTTTCTAGAATCAGATAAACTACAGAGCATATAAAATATTAATTTAAAAATTTAGAATAGTAATACCACAACAAAATCTACTGTACTCTTAATGTCTTCTTTGTTAGATACCGCAAAAGAAAGTTCAATTAATGCTGAATCAAATGGAGACAAATCTTAAACTAGCAGTATGATTTGGGTGAGATTTGTGGCCACATTTCATGCATGGATTGTTGGAGACAATTTAGCTCTCAGGATGTGAGGGGCTATGTCTCATATGGGCATTTTATGTATGTTTTATCTTTTACATCACTATATAAACTCTTGAGTAATTTTTCTGGAGCTTTTATTTTATATTTAAACAACAGCTGATATGAGCTAACCTGATTCTTGCTTTCTGTTAAGATAATTCTACCGCACAGCAAACTATGTTACTTAAGACATTACACATTCAGTCACATTACTGGAACCCAGAGTGTATCAATGCATAATTTACTAATTTAGCCTATTTTAAAACTGATTGTTGCTCCTAAATTTGTCAAGCATTTCTAAAATAAGGAAAAGTAGATTCCTTGTAAGCTTGCCAAGAACATGGATGTTCTTGCAGTGCATCTCATAAATGGAACCGCTTGTAAAATCTCTATCTGAGGAAAATGATATAATTTGCAATTACTACACTACTTCTATGGAAGGAAGTAAAAGGGAGGGGCGTTTCAATCTTCTTTGACAAATTGGAGGCTCTAGCTAACTAACCAAATCTGCTGTGGTGGATACAGCCCACTCTATGTTCTTACTTTTGGAGATGCTACTGAAAAACATTGGCAATTTTATTATAAAGAACCTCATTACTGCAATTTGTTTAAACTTATTTAAACACAGACACATCATTCAGAAGTACACTCCTACTACACAGTCAGTATATTGCAGAAATTTAAAACTATTCAAATATTTAAAAGTCATACATGAAATGAAATACTCTTATGTTAACAGCTCAAGATGGTATAGATCAGGGGTGTCAAACTCAAGGCTCGGGGGCTGGATCCTGCCCGTGGGGTGCTTAGCTCTGGCCCATGGGGCTGCCCTGGAAACACTGAAGGACTGGCCCGTGGTGTCTCTGCCAGCGAAAATGGAGCTCCGTTTTCGCTGGCAGAGGGTTGTAGGAGGCAGTCGCAGCCAAAAACAGAGCTAGGGGGCCCCTTTTCACTGGCAGAGTGCTCTGATCACCACAGATGCCCCCAACAAAAGTGACATCAAGCTGGCCATGCCCACCCTGGCCACGCCTACCCTGCCCCTCCCCCCAGGTCAAACACAACTCTGATGCGGCCCTCAATGAAACTGAGTTTGACACCCCTGGTATAGATGTAACACACTTTCTTCAATGTATCAATTATCTTTAAATAAAAACAGCACAACCAATCTATACATATATTATAGGTGTGTGTTTGTAATACATTAAATACTGTACCTGTAATGCTTGGGAATACTGTTTGAGGTAGTTTCTTTTGTACTGGTAGCACCTGTGGATTCTACATCTGAGGTATTGGATGAGTGTGCAGTTCCATCAGATCTTCTGAATGATGTCATGGTGTCATACAAAAAAAATGGACATAGATATTACAATTTCATGTAACCTAGCATTAATCAAATTGACAAATATTAAATTCTGGCCAAACCAGATTTAGTCAGTCGGAAGTGGCATAATTGTTTTTCTAGTTTTAAGTACCAATTAAAATCTCATTGCCAGAACCTTGAAATGAAAGCAAGTTCTTAAATTGAAATTATCTCCTCCCTTATTAGGCACCGGGAAGGATATCACAATACAATCTTTTATTTAAGGCAGGTATGTCCAAACTTGTCAACTTTAAGACTTTAAGCTGGCTGGGCAATTCTGGGAGTTGAAGTCCACAAGTCTTAAAGTTGACAAGTTTGGACATACCTGATTTAAGGCTAGTTTTTAAAGAGTTAAAATTGTAGGCAGGTAATCCTCATTTAGCAACTACAATTGGAACCAGCAAAATGGTTGTAAAGCAAAGTGGCCTCCGAGTGAAACCACAACTGTGCTTACAATCTTATTTCAGCTTTGCTTACAAGCCTGCAAAGGTCACAAATGTGAGGACTGGTTGTAAAGTTACTTTTTCTATTGCCATCGTAACTGTGAATAGTCATTAAACAAGACAGCTAATAAAGCACTGCCTGTCGAATGAAAATAAAGTACTCTATGAACAGACCATATACATCTGTTTCTGTTCCAAATTACAAAACTCCATGTTTATTTACAGAATGAGAGATTATATATTTTTTACAAAAGGGCCCTAATTTATTTTCTGTATACTGATTGTCTCCTTTCCCTTTTTCATTTTGTTGTCTCTTTCATCACATCATTGTAAGCAAAAACATTATTTACCATAGTGGAATGCAAACACCTTACATTTCATCACATATGTAGTGTGTGTGTGTGTGTGTGTGTGTGTGTGTACACGGGGGGGAGGGGGGAAGAGAGAGAAAGAAATATTTGCTTTGATTATTTGAATAGAAAGCTGAATGAATATTTTCCCATACATACCCAGTAGTGCTAGGAGAATCCAAAACAGGGGATTCTGGCACTATAACAGGTTCTTTTTCCTAAAGGAATAAGATAGATTTTTTTTCAGATTCTGTAAATATTCAACTCTCTAACTATAAACATTAAAAAGATAGTTTAGCACGTTCATTTTTATTAACTAAGGAAATAATAAAGTAGTGCTTATTTCATTAAATAAGTATACCTGAATACTACTTACCAAAATAGATGGCTCAGACATTCTTTGAATCATTTTTCTAGTATATGGGCCAGGGGGACGACCTACAGACTTTTTCTTCCCCTTTCTTTCTACACCATTAGTGACTTCCCTGGAAAAGAGTTTTAGTCTTAAACAGTAATACTGGTCTGCACTTTATTTACAATTTCATTTCTGAGATTCCCTTTATCAATTGTATTAGTTTGCTTTATCTTGTGACTATTCATAAAAATAGATCTCTAAGAAGTGATATATAAAAATGTAATATCAATTAAACTACACCCCACTAGAACCAGCAGAGAAAACCATTTTCAATTTATATTTCTGCACTATAACCACAAAACTTTCCAATCTGTCACTACAGAGAGGAAAAGTAATTAGAATTGTATCAACTGCCAACTGCCAAGAGATGATCTACCATACCACCAATCCCCCAAGTTTATACTAAACAGTCAGGTCTTAAAAGGCTTTCCTAAAATGCCAACAGTATTGATCAGACTGACTGCAGTGCTATTCCAAAGAAGATGGAACAAAGTAATAAAAAGGCATGTATTATTCCCTGAAGATGGCAATCCTTCAAAGACAAAGGACATCCACTCCCCGCACTGTTTTGGCCCGCAAAGTGCTGCAGGAAGCATTCGTCCCATCTCCCCCCTCCCCTCCGGCCACCAGCAGAGAACTATAATGCTGATCCGGCCCTTGAAGAAATCCAGTTTGACACTCCTCTTATAGAAGATACCCAGTTTATAGATGAAACCCAGCTACGCAGTATACTCTTTCCATTTGGTGATAATAGTCAAAGCTTTAATCTGAGCTTAGCAAGCCATGTTGCTCAAACATAAAGACAGGTTTTGAGTTTACTGCACAAAAGTACTGATTTAACTTTTGGCCAATTCTGTATTAAGATCACACATAGCTTGTATTTGCCAACTACCAACTTGATTTGGATATATTATATGCTTTGTACTACTACTTAATAGCACCTACTTGGATTGAGCATTTTTATGGTACTGTATGTAAGGACAAAAGTAGCAATAGCTGTTAGAATTACATTTTCTGTTTATTTCTCACTTTAATTATTTTTTTAACAACTCAAGGTGACAGACATAAATAATACTCCTTCCTGTTATTTTCCTCATAACAGCCTTGTGAGGTGAATTGGGCTAAGAGAGTAACTGGCCCAAAGTCACCCAGCCAGCTTTCGTGGCTAAGGCCACGAACTAACAGTCTCCTGGTTTCTAACCTGGTGCCTTAACTACTAGACCAAACTGATTCTTTACGCTATTCTAACTGCACAAGCTCAACTTGGCCTAACATGGGCAGCCCTTGATTCCCTAGCCTTTAGGACTCTGCTTATTTCCAGTTAATCTTTGTTGGGAATCTACATTCAATTCTTTCAGCTTCTGTCTGTCATTTTATTCTAGTCTATTTACCTCTGATCAGGCACAGGCTTAGATGATTTTCTGCCTTTAATTTTGAACTCATGGGAAGTTCCCTCAGGTTCTTTCTCAGCCTTAAAAGCAGTATTTGGTGGGCAAGGAGGAACACGAATTCTTAAGCCAAACAAATGTTTTTTCTTCTTTATTTCCTTCCCAGACATAAACCTGCATTTCAAGATATTAAATGCAGAACATGAAGACAAAACTCACTCCTTTAGAGATGCAGTTCCATTTATTAACAAACGTATAGCACTACTCACAGCCTGTTCAAATGCCAACATTGGGAAAAACATAAGTAAACCTTCAATATAACTTCTACTCAGAAACAAAATCTGACTCAAACATTTAGACAAACAATACGTTCTGTTGCAGCTACATGTTTTTAGGTAACACTTAAAAAAACTTTAGACTATTATCTGATTAAACTAAAGAAATAAAAGAGAAAATTGTATAAAACCCATATCAACTTACATGGTCTTGTAATCATTTAATGCCTCTAGAACATGTTCATATCTTTCAGATTTTGGTGTGTCTGCCAGCTGTAAAGTATCAAGAAGTGATTTAATCTACTGAAATGTGCAGCAACATCCATAAGCACTGATATTTAACAGTTCAAAGAGATATAAAACACAGCAGCATTCTGGAATTTCTTATGTAACAGGGCAAAATTCTAAAATACCTGCTGTAGCATATTAACAAACAAGAGGGGGAAGAGAAGTTTAGTTATCTTCATTATTCTACGAAGAAGGCATTGAATAAATTGTTCTGTATCTATTCGAACTGCTAAGTATTGCTTGTGTTTATGGGTATAGTTTTAATACTGAAATATAAATATTCCTTTGGTAAAATGTGAGAAATCTGCATTCTGTGTACGATAAAATAAATATTTAAATAGAAGAATTTGTTGAGGAAATGACCATGGATGCTGCAAATGGCTACAAATACAGGCTGGTTTCCAAGGGCCCAAAATGTCATCACATGATTGGGGGTGTACCCACTGGAACTTCAAAATGGCATTATAAAATTGTTCTGGGGAGATCCATCATAACTTTGAAGTAACATATTGTAAGGACTACATGTATAAACATTTTTATTGGAAAGGTTTATTAAAAAAAGATAATGCATGTGGATTCTGTGTAACTGTAGGAGGAGTGGCACACTTAAAAGAGGGATCAATCTATAATCCATATGTGGCCATAAGCAAACTAACCTCCTTGAATTCTGTTGACCCTTATGTAATGCCAAGCAAATGCTAAGTTAGTTGAGAAGATTCCTGTGCATAGCATAAGTAGCAATAAATGTTTAATTGGACCTTCATGCGTGGACCTGATCTTTTGCATCTGACATTAACTTTCAAACTAAGATTTTTTTATAATACAAATAAAGCACTCAAAAGAAATAATCTCAAAAACAAAGCAACTCAACATTAACCAGGAAAACAAAATTTACACCTAGTAGAGTTTTCCTATAGATTGAACAATTGTTAACATTTCTCTACACAGTTTTACTGTTTGATCTTTTGAACTATAGAAACACATAAACAACATCAATATTTTAAAAACTTACTTCACCAGGATGGAGTCGATCCCAATTTTCATTAATGTATGTCATGAGTTCAAGTTCTGAATCAAAGTATTTCTTTTTATGAATAACACTTAGGTTGTAAAGGCATAGATGTGCTATGTCTACCCTAGAATTCAGAAGTTTAAATAAAAATTAGTAAGTTTTAACATTTTAGATATCACAACATTAACTGTCTAGATGACAGGGTTTAGGACAACTCACTGCCGCTGACCTGCTCTGGTCAACTCGCCCTGACCAACTCACTCTGGCCAACTCGCTGCAGGACAATTCAACATGGGATAACTCAAGAGAGGGATAAGTGATTTGCAGTGGGCCTTGCCTTGCTTTACTTTACTTTGAACCTTCTCAGGTTAGAATTCCTCGAGGCTGGGGTGAGCTCTCTCTTGAGTTAGCCTGAGTTGAATTGTCCTGCGAGTTATCCCATGGTGAGACAGCTGCAGCACGATGGCCAGGGCAAGTCAGCTGCAGCAAGTTGTCCCATACTGTAGATCAGTGGTCTCCAACCAGTGGTCCAGGGACCACTGGTGGCCCGTGAGAAAATTTTGGTGGTCCACAGCACACTCAGGTGGAGGAACTGCTCCAGGCTGACCAATGGGCCAATCCTGTGACTACAGCTCTGGAAAGAGAGATGAGAGAGAGAGAAAAAGAGAGAGATGAGAGAGAGAGCAAGAAAGAGAGAGATGAGAGATCCAGTCTTTTGTTTTCTGTGGGAAATGGGTCCAAATGACTCTTTGAGTGTTTAAGGTTGTAGAAACAGGCAGCTAAGTGCCTGAAGGACCCCATCCTGACACGGGGAGACCAGGAACTTCAGCGAGCGGTGCACTGGATTCATATTAGTGGTCCACGGGATTTAAAATTATGGATTTGGTGGCCCAAAAGGTTGGAGACTCCTGATCTACAATACTAGGACTGCAATCCAGTGGTCCTGGAAGGGGCATCATAAGATTTTTAAGGACAGAGGATAATTTCTTGCCTCATAAAACTCCCTGTTGGTGGAGATATGTCCACAGTCCTTACCTGTTAAAAAAAAATAAGGCAGTGCTCTGACATCAGAAAAAACAACTTAGGCATACTTTGGGAAGGCCTGAATCAGTAAAATCCAAAGCCTTCCTATTTACTTCCTATTCTTTCAATCCAATAAGGAAGACAAAAAGCCAGCCCTGAACTGATGAGTTAATGCCCCTAATGTTAGGAGCAAAAGGAGAGGAAAAAAAGGAAGGCCAACAAGGAGAAACTCCCTTCTGGCTATGCACCAAGACAGGGGTGTCAAACTCGCATCGTCACGGCATCATAACGTGACATATCACAACTTTTTCCCCCTTTGCTAAACCCGGCGTGGGTGTGGCCAGTGCATGATGCATCTGGCCTATGGGCCGGACACCCCTGCCTAAAGGGAATCGTAGCGGGGAAACAAAACAGCTGGTCTGTCTCTGATTCAACTTCTTTGCATTGTAGAATATCTCAGTCTATGTTTTAAGAGCGGGAGCTCATTCCAGGCAAAAGTTCAAGTCACACATGACTTTTCAATTTTAAAGACGAATAACATTAATTTTCCATAATAAAACAATGCACACAGGTAAGTCTCACTCAACCGCAAGTTATTGTTCAGGTTGGTTCCACTTCTAGGGGCTTCATGGATCAGAAAAACTGAGAGGTAAATTGAGAGATAAGGGTTCTTAAACAGATATATCAGTTTTTATCAATAACCAACACCAAAGCACAAGGCACAGAATCTGGGATTGAGGGTGGGAGGAGCAGCAGTGGATTTAAAATGGTAGAGACCAATCAGCCTTTGAGAATGGTTTCATTCTGGTTTGCAATCAATTTTTTTTTAATCTACCTGGACCATTTACTGGGGATGTGTGACTGAGAAGCTAAGTCCAAGCATAGCAGCTAAGTCAAGCTATGTGAAATTGGGGCATTTATTGATAAGCTGTGATTTGGGTACTTTGACCAAAAAAAGAAACCCTTTCAGACTAACCAAAGGCCTATCTGATCTACTTTCTTTTTTCTTCTGTTCAGTCATGATTCTTGGAGATTGTCTGGACAATTCCCTAGTTTTTTTAGGAAGGTTTTTCAGAAGTGGCTTGCCATTGCCTACTTCCTAGGGCTGAGTGAAATTGACTGGCCTAAGGACACCCAGCTGGCTTTGTAGTGATGGCAAGACTAAATCTCACAGACTCCTGGTTTCTAGCCTGATGTCTTAACCACTACACCAAACCGACTCCCAATAGTACATAATTAATGTTAAATTATATTTAATATTTATTATGAACTTTATTATGAGCTTTTCTGTTAGAATGTGCAACATCTGTCTTAAATTAAAAGGGTGAGATTCTGTATCCATTTGGTACGGAAATCAGCTAGTAAGAAATTTGAAAAGTGTAATCCCCTTACTAATAATTTGCTCCATCCAATGCTTCCATCTCTGGTTGTGCTGCAAGCAGAAACATGTTTTTCAAAGATAATTAAAAATAGATTTTTCTCTCCTCCTTCTGAGTACTGAATCAAAGAATTGGACAGAGCAAATTAGGCCATGGAATTTAAACACTTGCTTGGTTTAAGAACACAAATGAAAACATTCCCAACAAATGTCTATTTGCCTTCTGTTTGTATACATCTGGTCAAGAGCAGCCCATTCATTTTCCTTGGAAAGCGATTCCATGGTTGACATGTTTTTGATGTTAGGATGTTGTTCCTAATGTTCAGCTAAAATCTGCTTTCTTGTAATTTTAGGCCATTATTCCATGTCCTGAACTCTATGATGATAGGTCTGATGTCTATGTGACATCCTTTCCTATAATTAAAGAATGTCATCCTATTCCCCTTCAATCTTCTTTTCTTAGGGCTAAATATACCCAGTTTCTTTCCTCAAATTCTCTACTTAAGACTTAATTTCCAGTTCCCTGCTTTTTGCATTTACACCAGTTCCAGTTTGCTGAATCCTCCTTAAATCATGGTGCTTAGAACTGGAGAGTTCGTATTATAAATTGTGACCAGTGTAAAACAGTGGAATAACTATTTTTGGCAATTTGGAAACGATACAGTACTTCTCTTGATGCAGCCCTGTGCTGCATTTACATCATTCTGCTGACTCATGTTCACCTTATAATCGATCAAGTGTAATATTTTTGCCAAATTTACAGAGTTCCCCTTTTGTGTGTTTGTTTTCTATTTCCTAAGTGAAGGTTTCCCATCTTTTTGCCAAAAGGCTAGAAATAGATAACAAACCCAGATAGGGCAATTGTGCTTTCTTTGAATCGGTTTACCCATTGATCCAAACCTTTTCTGTATAAATCTGGTTTATTAAGCTACCATTAGTTTTGCACATTACTTAACCAGTGATTTGCAAACTGCAT
>JAOYMU010000263.1:6399271-6412605 GCA_025802295.1 Psammodynastes pulverulentus | reverse complement strand
TTAAGGTTGCAGAAACAGGCAGCTAAGTGCCTGAAGGACCCCATCCTGACACTGGGAGACCAGGCACTTCAGTGAGCGGCGTGCTGGATTCCTATTAGTGCTCCGCAGGATTTAAAATTATGAATTTGGTGGTCTCTGAGGTCCAAAAGGTTGGAGACCCCTGCTGTAGATGACAGGCACAACTATCGCCTGCCAACGATTAGCAGGTCTATTTCACTAAAAATCCTGCTTTCTAAATATTTTGTTTTTCACTTTCTCAACTGAAACCAGAAGGGAAGAGGATAACCAAAGTAATATATCCATATACTAATTACTTGTGCAAAGTCCATTCAAATAATAGAACCACAAAACTATCTTTACAGAGATGTGCAATGAGATGCTGAATATTTTTGCCCAAGATTGATTTAAGTTGTACTTACCACTGCAAGGGTAAACGTTTGAGGTATTCTGGTCCAGAACTACAAACTGAACAAATGAATGTATAAAACCTTTAAAAAAAGTTTAAAAGGCATATTCAGTATATGAACATATTTGCTTTTAAATTGTACTGACACCAATTCAATACAATATCTTCAATACAAGGTTATTTAAGACTACAAAAAACAAATCTGTTTTCAGAGTTAAAGTACACCAACAAGCGGTGAATAAAAGATTGTTTTCAAATAGTGAAAAATCTGGGTCTATGCTCTTATCATTTTAAAAAATGTTTTTATTCCTATGATAAAACTTGACTCAGGGAAGACCATAAATAGAATAATTCTAACAATGCACCGAAATAGTAGCATATTTATTAATGCAGCAATGTAAATATCAGAGTTTGTTTGTATCAGACGCATCACAATTAAAACAAAGGCATACCATAGGACATAAAATTTAAAATATAAGATTAAAATATGTGCAAATTAAACAGATCTTGCCCAGAGTATTACAGTTACAGCCCTAGATAATGTACGAGCACAGGACTAAATACAGCCCTTCCCAAACGGGCTATCTAACACACAAGAGAAGATCAAAAGAAAAACATCTTACCTGTCACCATACAGCATGGGCTTCTGCAGGCACTGCACACAAGCCTCATGGAACCACTGCTTACATTTGCAACACTGTAGCATCTTCAAATACCAGCTTCATTAACAGTAAGAAAAAATGAGATTGTTATGCAGTGAATACCCTGGTAGTAAATCTAGCAGAAAAGTATTGAATGTGATTATGAATTTTAGAACTAATAAAATCACATCAGACTAGAGACCAGGAAAGTTGTCATTTGTCAGTTTAATGATCCCATGAACTTATAGCAAAATGGAGTGTCATCTTATTTCATGTTATGCTCCATTAGCATTCCTTAAATTGGCTGCTTTAAGAAAAATAAAATGAAAGCTACACCAGTAGTAGTTATATGAGAGTTGCTCCTGAAGATTTAACTGGTCACTATGCATTCATTGATACTTCTGCATTTTGCAGACTTCATGTTTAATAAACATAACATAAAGACAGAATTTATACAACAAGCTAAACCAAAATCAAACACTGACATGCTTTAGCGCTATGTCTTAAATCAATCAACTTCCAAATTTATTCACTGAAACTTGATCCAAGATTATAGTTTAACTAATTCTTTTTCATACAAACTTCAAAATCAAAAACTCAAGAATAGAAAGCATTCTGAGAGCCTGGTACTATGCTCGATAAATCTGTTTTACGGCATATTTATGAAACATAACACTCGGTCTCACACATATTCTTGACAAATAAAGAGAACATAGAAAAAAAACTGAACATATATTTTCATAAGCATGTCAACTCCTTACTCTCCAGGACCTCCACAGTAGCAATAACACTGTTGGGCATTTGTTTTATGGCCTGCATCCCATTCAAGGTCAGCTACATTGTAAGGCAATGTTTGCTTCATGACCTGCAGTGCTTTAGCATTTGGTCCTTTCTTAAGCGCGCCACCTCTCTAAAATAAAATGCATTAAACCGGAAAATGTTAGTATCCAACACCATACAAAAATCAATTTTCAACTGCAATTACTTTTTTAAGTAATCAACTTACTTTTGTTGTTGTTGCAAAGACACACTGCCGGCAGAGCCATTTATCATCTGAATCTATCACATTAGAACCGATATTTGGTGTATGACACAGTTGATGATAACCTGAATTAAAAAGAAAAAAAACCTCTTTAAGTCAGGGGTGTCAAACTCACATCATCACAGCAGCGTCACGTGACGTATCAGGACTTCCCCCCCCCTTTGGTAAACTGGGCGTGGGTGGGGCCAGCACGTGACGCATCCGGACCGTGGGCCGGGAGTTTGACAGCCCTGCGATGTACGTCTTCTTGTCACACATTAAAACCCATAACCGAGCATTTTAAATTAAATGTCCTGTGATGCTAGAAAACACAATATGAGACATTGAGAATGGCATAAATGCAATAAGCATCAATGTACACTTAAGTTTACAGGTAGTCCTTGACTTATAGCCATTCGTTTAGCAATCATGTGAAATTATGCAGACCTTCCCAGAGCTACCTACAATCCAGTTTCGAAGTTCCAACGGCCACCCCCCATGGTCATGTGATTGTATTTTGGACACTTGGCAACTGATCCATATTTATGGCTGTTTGCAGCACCCCGTGTTCACATGACAATTTATGGCATTTTGTGAGAAAACTGTGTTTACTTCCGGATTATGGCAAAAAAAGGTCTATTGGGTATAGTGAGTTTGCTTAACAACTGGTGTATTTGCTTAACTGCTGTGAAGAAGATTGCAAAATTGGGCAAAGTCAAGTACTGGTGGCCTGCGTAATGACTGCCACAACTTATAATCGTAACGATCGGTTCAATTACAGTTGAAAGTTGAGGATTATCTCTGCACACAATATACGAATACATTTTTAAAATGTCTACACACGTATTTTTTTAAATTACCTTGACCACACTTATCACATATAACCATTTCATTGGGTGCTTCTGAATATTCCTCCTGACATATTGTACAGACCATTTCCCCCGTTTCAGTAGCTCCTAAAACAACAAAAAGGCATGGTTTCATATTAAATGAATATATTTTACACTTTGAACACCGATTGCTAAGTCTTGACATAATGTGATTTGGGTTTTATTTTGCATAATATGTGAACTCAGCCACTCTGGTCTGTGAACCATGACTTCGAATAGTTTGAATTCAGCTGGGGTTTGACTGGTGTATTTGTGATCAAGAGTTATAAAAGAAACCTATGAATTCTATAAATTTAGCAACTCATCTGTCTTTGGGCTATGTATACTTTGCTTTCAGCCTGTTGCTTCCCTTATAATTAGATATACTTAGATCAATTACATTTCTAGCTCCCTTTCCTCTTTAGCAAATTACCACTATAGATAAGTGACAGCTGAAGAATGGTTAATCCTTTCCTCATGCCTGCTGCACTCTGAATCACAACTGGAAGGAGTTTGGAAATAGTATAGTAAATCCATGTTTTACATCAATTACTAAAAATCACCATCATCATCATATGAGGTTCTTGCCTGTTTGTATGTCCTTCCAGAGAACCCAGGACTTGGAACTGTCTTCAAATATAACGAAGCAGCTCTGCTTAAGTTTGTTTATCTGAAATAAAAATAAATTTCAAGCCATAATACCAATTTGCAATTTTGCCGTAAGACATTGCAAGCTAGGTTAATTAAAAATTAATTACCTTTTTGATAGTTCCAAGATAAAACAAGCCATCTGACCATCTGGCTAGGACATCTTGACCTTCTTCAAATTTGCACACTGGCTTTTTGGATTTTTGTCCATCCCGCGAGGAGAGTTTGGTCAAGGATATTGGCGGTTTTTGGTTTCGGTGCAAAGGAGACCGCTTGTGGACCACTGAATTACCCACCCCCGTAGAGTCTCTAAAATACAGACATATATAATGAACATGAGCAACTTCTAAAACATTAAAAGCTAATGTTCAAACCAAAACAAATTTAACTGAGAGTGAGACTTATGCTTAACCTCCAGACATATCTGAGACAAGAAGATGAAACCAGTATGTGATTTTTTAAACTGGAAATTTATTGCAATTCAATATACATTGAAGAAATATGCCATAGTCCTAAAGACTAACAATTGAATCTATGGCGAGTACTTATTATTTCTACATTGTTCATTAATTGGCTAAAGATGTGCTTACATCTTGATTTTCTCAGATACTGTCTCAGTATACTTCCAAATGTATTAAAACCTGCACATGTCAATTTTACTGCATTAAAAGAAAAAGCACTTTTGGCTATTATCAAAAACCTGTCTATGTAACATACATTATGTAAAATTATTTAGCAGCAACTGGTTACTAGTAAGTGGTTTTCATATTTTTACATACAACACAATATTCAACCCATAATCATTTCTATCACTATGCAAACACAGGGTTCTCTTGGTTCATTGAGCCTTAGTACGAACATTGAAACAATACATCATAACTAAGGCATTTGGCAAAGATATGAAGAGAAATAAACATAGCCCTGATTCTTTTTAATTTTGCCGAGGATGAGGGGTCAGAAAGCAAGAATTCAAACAAAAGTGTTATTGCCAAGTTCAGTGTTCTATTCTTTTTGCAACACAGGAAATATACTCCATAAGCTTACTTTAAAATTCCACAGAATAATTCATATACAATTAGACAAAAAATAGAAACAGGCTATTCAACTGAGAGAAATAATACTTTGCATATCTTTAGAGATATTATCAGGGATAGACCATGTTGGCACAAAACACTAAATCTCAATTAACTGAGTTAATCTAATTGCCTGGATTTGTACAGAACACTGAACTATAAGTTGTAACTATAATTTTTTGGGGCGGGGGGTGTTGTACAACAACACACTAAGATAGTTTTTTTAACTTGTTTTCTGCATGAACATATTCAATATAACAGAAGTCTGAAGCTGTATAGTCATCTTAATAACACACACACACACACACACACACAGAGGGAGGGAGTGTGAGAGAGAGAGAGGGAGGGAGGGAAGGAGGGAGAGAGGACAAATAGGTGAAACGCTCAGGTGACAGGCAAGGCTACGCAGGAGCAGAAGCAATTTCTTTATTAAGTGTGGTAGTTAGCAATGACAGAATTATACCTGGCTGCCATACATTATTTCATTCACTTTTAACATATCACCAGTATGTCTCAATTTCTCTTTCCCACTTCTTCCATTCCTCCTATAAGCTCAGTCCCAATTAAACAATTGATTAAAATTCTGGTCAAGCTTATTGTAATTTATTTACTTACATTTGTGGAATTCCAGTTCTTTCTATCCACATTTCTTGACTGGAATTTCAAGACCTATTTTGACTGCCTAGGAATAGTTGTGAATGGTGAGAACTCCAACTTCCTAATATGAAAAATGATGTCACTTGGCTAACACTCCACAAATACTGAAAGGAGCAAGAGCAAAGGTAACAAGCTCTTTTAACAGCAACAACAATGCTGTTAAAAGGTATAAACAGCTTTGCCAGGAAACAAGAAAAATAGGAAATAGAATAATAAGCACAACACACACATCCTGCAAATAAATAATGTACTCCCTAAACATTTTTAAGCTAAGAATCATCAAATATTATACTCTTTTATCACAGAGTAATTGCTCTGGAGAGAGGTTATGGGGTTTTTTTGCACCTTTTATCAGCTTTATAAATTTTTTTTAGTAATGTGACTATCACAGATTTAGGGTTCCTAATATATCATTGTTGTTGTTAATGTTGACATTAACAGCACATTACTATTCAAATGCAATTTGAAAATATAGTTTATAAGCAAATTGAAAATATACAACTCATTACATTAGAGAAATTCAGCTTGGGGGGAGCGGGGATATCAAAAGCCACATTTGATTTTTGTGTGTGTGAAATGCTGAGGACTATAGTACAAAGCACAGGTGGCCAGGATGAAACAAAATAATATTCAATTTAACATTTTAAAAATATAGTTAACATGGTTATTCCCGTGTAATTAAAAATTCTATTTTTTTTTCCAGAAACAGTTGAAGAGAATGCTAGGGACTGTACTGAAAGCCTCAGGGGCTGCAGGTGGCCTCAGGTTGTTTACCCCCCTCCCCAACTGTACAAGATCAAAGCTGCCTTTTCATTTATCAGTAGTACCAAACCTTTTTTCTTCTGACTCATAGACCCTTTCCCCATAACACATTTAACCAGATCAGTTACAAAGGCAGCAACTGTCTTTGTACAATGTGCTACAAAGCTTGATTCTTTTAATTTTGGTCAATTTTTAAAATATGGTTTAAAATGATGCGTAATCCCACTTTATGGATCATAGTTCAATATACTGTGTAAACTTAAAAAAGTTAATTCATTAATTACGTTAAACAAATTGTGAAAACACACACAAAGGGGTACATAAAGCAGTTGTACAACATAAAGCAGGAGAGAGGAGGGGGCAAGAGAAGCTATCTGAACTAAAAAATATAAAACGCTGTCTCGGGGAACAGTGCTGCAAAATCTTTAACCCTAGGTCCCATTTATTATTAGGTAAATAATTAATAAGATAATTATCGGTTAATAAATCATAAAATAACAAGAACTAGTATACTGGCATTAGTATAGCAACAAATTTACCAACCCCTTCTTTTGGAACGACCTCTTTTTATCGACCCTGGAAACAAAAACGAAAAAGATGATTTCGAGTCCCATTTGCAGATCCTAATTATGGCAATGCAGAACTTCCTCAATTTCCCGAATATAAATTATATTTTGTGTGTGTGTGTGTGTAAAGTCACTAGCGAACATTCTCGCCTTTGTTCGGCTTGCCTAGGACACCCAGATGCCCCCCTATGTGTGTGTGTGTGTCTACACACATATATACATACAGCCAACCCCAGTTACGGTTCATGTTGCAGCGCAAGAGATGCCCACACCCACCCATCTCCCTTCCTATACAAAACACGGCCAGCGGGGCCGAAACGTCCCAGGAAGGTTGCATTCTCTCGGTCCCCTTTCCCGCAACATCAACCGACCGGGAGAGCGGAAATGTTGTAACGCTGTTTTCTTTCCCCAATCAAAATCAATAGATGGCGGGATCAAAAAAAAAAAAGCCAGGAAACGGGAGAGAGCCGGTTTCCCTTCCTCTTGCCCCCCCCCACCCCCACCCCGCGATCGATAATAGATCGCTGATCTCCTCCCTTGACCCTTCCTCTCGCTCACCTCATTCGGTCTCTCCGGTTGGGCCACTCGCTTCATGCAGGAAAATCAATGGCGCTCGATGCGCTCTAGCCCGAGAAGCCGCTTTTCGGCCGGGCTTTCTCGCCGCCCTCTGAAAGGGCAAACCCGCGCGGGGGGGAGGGAAGGAGAAGGGAAGCTAACAAGGGCGCTCAAGCCCGAGGCAGCCTCACGGGCAGCCCGGCTCCACAACAACCCTTCGCCATTTTGCTTTCCCGCGGAGGAGAAGCTGGTGCATTGTGGGAAACACAAAGGAGCTGCTTCGGAGACGTCGGCGGCAGCAGCAGCCCCTCCTCCTCTCCGCCCCCCGCCTCCCCAAACGGTACAATCTCCTCAGGCTGCGTCGAATCAGCGCTCCGTTCGTCTTCTCCCTCCGCGGCAGTGAAGAGGCAAGCCCGCCCGCGCAAGGATATCGTCTCCTACGCCATCTCGATAGTCGGTGAACAAAGAGGGACTATTTTTCAAAGTGGGACTATTTTTCAAAGTGGAGTTAATCTCTCCTCGTTGCCTCGGGGCGGGGACGGGGATAACATTGAAAGCAAAAGAGGAAATCTTTGAAATTAAAAACAAAACAAAACAAAAACCCAGCTCGGTTGAGAGTCTCTGTCAATTTTAAGAGCGTAAAAGTCATTTGAACAACCTACTTTCCCTTTTGTACGCCCGCCTGGCTCTTGAATGTGTGGTAGCTATTTTTCTTTGTTGTGTGCATTTTGCTTGCTTGGGCACCGAGCTCTTCAAACGGTTGTACTAGTCACACTTCTAGAGTTCCTGTAATTCCTGTGGGACCCAAAGCAACAAAGAAGAAAACCATTGGAGTGGAGGGGGGAGGGCACAGGAAAAATCTTTTACTGAAGAAGAATCCTAGAAACATAAAGTAACAAAGGGGGTAATGTTGGTTCGTGAACAGAAAGAATTCATGATTTGGGTAACACTGATTAGGGCCAACCACAAGAATATAAAAAGCCCAGAAACTTTTGAGGTGACTAGCAAGAGAGACCATGCAAAAAACAACAACAAAACCAGGCATCTGATAAATTCTGCAGAACTACAGTTTGCAACCTTTTTGTAAGGCTTCATAAATTATTACCCAGCTGCTGGTGTTTATATTTAGAAGATTTCCCCGAATGTGTGCATACATTGCAGTGTTAATGTGGGGTAAGCCAGACGCTGGTAAACAAGGAACTTGTGTTCATCACCCACAGTAATTCATGCAGTTTTTACGGATACTATGTTTATCTCAAATAAAAAAAATGGAATATAAGTCATTCTCCCTAAAAGAAGAAGAAGCGGAAGATAGATAAAAATATACACTGCCTTGCTTTTTCAATCCTTGTCAACACAACCTGAAATTAATTCTAAGGGTTTGACTTCTCAGCAAAAATGGGAGCGCTTCTTTGTTCTTGTGTGTGTGTACATGCAAGAAACCACATTTCACAAAAGGTTAAGTCAGGATAAAACTGCATATATGATGAATTAATAATTACTAATTAAAATGCTTATTCAAGAATCACTCTGAATTGCCTCGGGATAGAAATGGAATAAAAAAGCTATGCTGTGTACGTGTAAAAACCACTCATGTACAAATATATATTTTTCACTGGAAAAAGAACAGGATGGAAATAGAACAAGGAAAACAGGTAGCTATTATGAGAAAGGAAGGGGAAGAAGTAAGAGAAAAGAGAATAGAGTATGTATAAAGCATCACAAAAGAGGTTAAAATTCAACAGTCCACTCCTATGCTAATCTTCAAAGACATTCATGTTTTTCAGCAGCAATATCTCCTTTTTTACCTTGGGCCCTTGTTTTATTTGTTTTCAATAGATTGTTTCCTGTCAATAGAAGACAACCCTTCCCCACCTTTCATAGCCTGGTTTATCTGGTGATAAATATGGAGCACTATTACTATAGCCCTGATTAATTGGAAAAAGGAACAGGAAAAGTCAAATTCATGGAGTATGGTTATGATCAGAAAAATTCCAGAAACTGCATCAAATTTACAATGGAAAAGCAATGCCAGTTCAATACCATTTTTTTTTTGACTGATCTGACTATTCCTTGGCTACTTCTCTGGCAAAGAAATGGAAGAATGGTTTTCAGGCTTCAAGATAATCTGTTAGCATCTTTGTTTCTGGTTTTCAAATATTGTAATAGTGCTGAATAAAAATGGTTTCCAGGCTGTAGGGCAGGGTATAATGCAGTGCAGAAAGCTGCTAAAATGTTTTCTGGTTTGATGTGTACTGTACCTTTTGAATCTGAAATGGCTCCATTATTGGTTTAAACAAATCAGACTTTGTAGCCACTGTGCAAACCTATGCATAAACTCAAAATGGTGTCTAACATACAATTAGCCTCAAACATTTGTTGAAATATAGCATACAAAAGGAGATATGAAAGTTGATAGATATTTGTGAACCAATTTTTTTTATTAATTTGTTATATGAACACATACTATAAGGAAGGATGTACTATGATACAAACAAAACACAAGGATCACAGTTAGCTGACACCTGAAAATAAATTAGCGGTGTAAGGAAGATGCAAATTAGATTAATATAATTTTATGATACAATAATACAACCATGGTTTCCAAATTATGAACAATATTAATTCCACCCTAACCACCCCCACACCATCACTGTGTTGTGTTTAGCCCAAACATCTGTGGACATTGATTTTTGTAGTGATCAGTGATATAGTATGACTTTATTGGGTTTTGCAATGTTAATCTTTGTTCTTAAAGATAGTCAAATATGTTACATCATAATGTCCTTGCATAAACCCAGATTTTGAAGAGAGTTAATTCTTAGAAGAAATTGCTTATAGAATTGGGTTCACATAGAGAAGCTTGATGTCCACAGTGGAGATTTGTCAGCATCTTGGCATAGTTTGCAGAATCCAAAAGAGTCGTCTGGATATATTTGGCCTGCAGATCATTATCATTCCACAGCACCAGAAGTACATGTTGTAATTGTTCTATTACTTCATCAGCATGAAAGATAAGGCACCCCCCCTAGTGGTGGGATTCAACCAGTGTAACAACCAGTTCAGTGAGCGTTTTAAAAACAGCCATTTTCAGCTAAAACTTACCTTCTGCTGCAGCCCTGGTGAGTAAAACAGCTGAGGTACGGCAATCCGCTGTGCCGCGCGAATCAACTGGGCTTCAAAACAAGGAAATAAAGGATACACTAGGGTAGGGGTGAGTGGGCGGTGCCAACTGATCACTGGAACTACCGGTTCGCCTGAACCGGTCCGTACCGGTTGAATCCCCCCCCAGCCCCCCAAATCTATTAAACTGCTTTCATAGAAATAATAAAGCAGAGTTGTAATGTCCAGATTCAAGGTCCACTTCTTTCACACATGCATGTGATATCATGACACATGTACAGAGTGATGGAGTTTATGACTTGACATTGCTTTCTTCAACCTCCACTACCTCAGTGGATAGATTTGTAAGATTATGCTATCCCTTATATACTTCAAAGTTACTTCAAGGCACCTATACTGTGATATTTTTGTTGCTCACCAACCAGATCTTTATAGAATCCCATGCCTTCATCTCTCTTGGACAGTTGAGTCAATTGGTTTAATTATTTCTGGTTTAATTGCAATATAACAGGAATTTCTCAGGATCCAATTTTCAAGTAGAAGCACTAGAGCCCTATAGTGCTTGAGGACAAGTTACTTTTCCATTGGAAATAATTCTTACTTTATTCCACTTCTCAGCTTCTATGCTGTTCCCATTACCAACAGTGGTATTGTCAGGCCACTATGAGTACCTCAAAACTGATTTTCAATTGAAGAGATGAATAGCATCTTGGATGTTTGGCATCTCCCTCTCATTGCAAAAGTTCATTACTGTTTTCCAAGTTAGAAATACTTCACACAAGAATATGTTTAAAGAAGTGGGACATTGGTTGGGTACGAATATTGGCATTGTCCCTTTGATGAAGTGTAAAGTGCAATGAATGGTTGAGGGAGTAAAGTTGGCAGCAGAAAGTGTGCCTGGTGGGTCAGTGTGAAACAGCTTCAGAAGGTTTGAAGAGGATGAAAGGAAATTAAATTCCTAAAGAGTTGAAGAGAAATCTCTGCTTAGCAGTTGAAGCAAATTTAAAGCTTTTGGCAAAAGCAAGTAGAAAAAGAAGGCATATTTTCAACATACCTGCTCATACTGATACATTGGCTTATTGCTTTAGTTACACATTTTCAATGTTGTTGTTGTTTTCAGAATTGGAAGCACAAATTCATCTCTTTCTTTGTGGGAGGTATAATCTTCAGTAGCCAGTGACAACCTAAACAGAGAAATTGGTGTGTCCTGTCATTTTATGGTACCTGGGTCCCAGACAAAACAAAAGATTTCATGTCCTCTTCACCATCAGATATCATTCCTACCTCCAAACTACCGATTGCCAAGAAAGATGAGATCTCAAGTAAGCAATCATAATAAAAGATATATTGTATGGACATAAATAAAAAAAACCTGTATGTTATATGGATGTAATATGGTAAGCCAAATTAAAATCAATCATGCATGTGATGTATGACTTCAAGCTTTGTCTGTAATTAATGACCTTTCTTTTATTTGTTTCTGACTTTAAACTCAAGGTAAATTAATATTCCAAGAACCAAAATGCTTTCAGTATATAGTCATGTCTTCCCCTTCCAGCTGCAGCCCCCTCTCCTCATAGTACATCAAATACTTTTCCCTGGAAGACTCTTTGACTATCAAGATGGGCTTTGTTGAATGCAGGACTTGAATCAGTCCTGTGGGTAAGTGAAATGCATCACTTGGTCCTTTGAATCTTGGCCAAGAACTGCAGTGAATGTGTTAGCTCTTGTAATAAGATCACACATATGTGTAAGTATAAAGAAAAAAGGATTCTTTGTCCACAAGAGAGGTTTCCTATTTCATCATCCTTACAGTTTTCTATAAAGAGAGTAGAAATGTGTGTAGCGTATTATACTTTCCTTGAAGGCAACAATTTAGCAAACTAATTGGTGAAATCCAACCCAAAGGTACCTGTAATTAACATGTATATTAACATGAAAAAACTCAGCCTGAGTATTTTAAAAACTCGTGTGTTTAAGAGAAAAAATTAATAATGTGCCTGCATAGCTGTTTTAATTAATTTATGCAGTTTTACACTTCTCTAAGTGCTAGTCATAACAACCACACTATTTGTTTTAGACTTTTTGCTGTTTCCCCTAAAATCAAGGCTAACCTTTCCACATCGTTTGCATTTGTCTATTTTTTTATATTTTTTCCCAATCTTTTTTTTTAATTCAGAGATTCCATATTTTATGGCAGGACAGGACAACTGGAAAATTGTCAAGTGCTGTTGAAATCTTCAGAATTGGAAGTGGCAACTTGAAATCTCAACCAATAAATGCTCTGTATTACACATTGGCAAAAAAAAAAAGCAACATAAAATACAAGCTGGATGGTCACAGCCTAGTAGATGACCCTCACTCTGTAAAAGACTTTGGAGAACTTATCTCTAATGATCTAAGGCATTAAGAGTTGTAAAAATCCTGCATAGCTTCTTCTCTGTAATATTGAACTACTAACTAGAACGTACAAAACATTTGCTAGACCAATCCTCGAATACAGCTCCTCTGTCTGGAACCCACCCCATATATCGGACATTAATACAATTGAGAGTATTAGATATTTCACAAGAAGAGTTCTCCACTTTTCTGTTCGCAACAGAATACCTTATACCACCAGATTTGAAATTTTGGGCTTAGACAACTTAGAACTACGCCGCCTTTGGTCTGACCTAAGAGTAATACATAAAATTATTACAATGTCCTACTTGTCAATGACTACTTCAGCTTCAACCGCAACAATACATGAGCACACAATAGATTCAAACTTAAGGTAAACCGATCCAAACTTAATTGCAGAAAATACTACTTCAGCAATAGAATAGTTAATATCTGGAATGCACTACCTGACTCTACAGTCTCTTCCCCAAACCCCAAAAACTTTAACCTTAGATTGAGCCTCAGTGGCGCAGAGGTTAGAGTGCAATAATTGCAGACTACTTCTGCTTACAGCCAGCTCCCTGCAATTTGGCAGATCGAATCTCACCAGGCTCAAGGTTGACTCAGCCTTCCA
>JAOYMU010000263.1:6255323-6275407 GCA_025802295.1 Psammodynastes pulverulentus | reverse complement strand
CCAGCCACGCCTTCCCAGCTGGTCATTAGGGCAGAGAACCGGTTGTTAAATTATTTGAATCCCGCCACTGAATAGTACCCCAGTTATCCATATGTGGACAGCTAAACCTATATAGTTAATATATGTTCAATAAATAACCTAAGACTAGAAAAAGCAAAGATATCCTTTGGGAATATAAGAAAAATCACAAAATCCTATGGATTGATGTAATATAAATTTTGGAATAAAATTCCTATATCTCCTGAAGTTTTTTTCCCAGACTAGTATTTTAGGTTGTAATGTTGCATAGTCATTTTAGCATAGGGGCAGATCTGGACAAAAGAGCAATCTTGGTTTATCATTTACACAAAAACATCCATTGGAAATATATCCTGTCTGCAGGACAATTCCAGCAAATTTGAAACCATGTTTGCTATGTTTAAATGCGCCTCACTCTGGACTGGGAGAAGCCACAGCTTCATGTTCAGACAATGTGGCAGGCAATGCTTATAAAGAGAGCTTGGTAGTCATTGGTCATACTTTAGCAGCTAAGCAGTTCAGTCTAGCTTTTCAAAATGCAGCCATGAAAGAGGAAGAGACACTTATTTAATGCAGGTCACTTAAATGAGAAAGCATATTTTTGCACTATGAAGAAGTTCTTTAAAATTAAGAATGTACAAATTATTTGGCAGGATCAAATAATTAATCAAATTAGATGACAATCATGCTCTGCTTGAATATTATAACATAACTGTCTTGTTCAAGTGGAAGAAATTAAATTCATTTAGGGGTTGCTCTGCTATTTTGAATATTTTGGCTAAAGAATCCAAAATTACTCATCCTTTTGTTAGAGTGTTAACAAAAAGCAGCCCATCCTCAATTGGCTGAATTTAATTCTGTTTTAAGACTTCCTGCCAAAACCATAGGCACATCTTCATTAAAAAGATATACTGTATAATCCTTGGTACTCCTATAAGATCCATATTTATAATGTTTTCACTTGTCGTTTCTCCCATAGGCTGGATCATCATCTCAGCAAGGTTTTGGAAGTAGCCAGGTAAGGACAGAGCATATTGTCTTGTTTTATTTCTACAAAGAATTTTGTATATTTTTGAAGGGACAATTTATCAAAAAAATCTTGTTTCTTTGCAGAGTGGTTCATCCCAGCAAGGTTATGGTTCCCAGGTAAAATCAATCTTTCAGTGAATTTGTTTCAGAAAATGCAAAAGTTGCTGCTGGGTTTTCTGTACTTTTTGAATAATAATAATTAGAACAACTGTGGCAAAAAAAAGTGATGATGATGATGATGATGATGATGATGATGATGATGATGATGATAAGTGCCCCTCAGGTCAATCCCAAAACATCTGAGGCACTGTTTGAACACCAACAATATTGACAAAATCACCATCAATCAATTGCAAAAGGCAACTTTACTTGGAAGAGTTTTCATCCTGTTTTAATTATGATTTTAACATCGGCACTACCTTTAACTCCATCAAACATCCACATCTGCTAATCTCAGGTCCTTGGGAAAAACTCAATAGGTGGATAAAAATCCCAAATGCAGTCTAAACATCTGGCTGATTGTGTGACCATCCATAATATAATATTTAAAACTATTCATCTTTTTGGATGGCTTATCACAACAATCTTTGGAAATAATCAGGTTGACCTATTTTTAATAGTCCATCATTTTAACCTGTTCCACTCTTGCTTAAAAGGTTGGGCCATTTTACAAAGGCCCAGTTTTCACTGAATGAATGAATGAATGAATGAATGAATGAACGAATGTTGTTCCTTTATAGGAAGGGAGGGTTTACTTTTTATTGCTCTTGTCAACAGATAGAAAGCAAACAAATAAATAAGCAAACAAGCGTTCTATTTTCTTATTTCTTTTCCCCAACAACCTGACTTAGGTTAAAGAGCTTTAGCAGCTCCAGACCTTCACAGACACCAGTTTCAATCTATGTGAGCATGGGAGCAAATTAGGACACCCCACACTTTTCCCTTGGAAATCTAGCGCATACTCTCATGACCAATTGCCTTGTAACCAAAGCCTTTTTCTTAGTAGCATCAGATGAAGTAAGCTTTCCTTTATAAACCATTATTTGTTTTCAGACAATTAAATTCCATGTACCTGTGCAGTTTCTGCCCATTTTGTACTCAGGGTATAGATAGAACATTTTTTTAGCAAGAAAAATAGCCTCTTCTCTTATAGATTGTGTGCGCGTGCAAACAAACACACATTATTCTTTTAGAATGGGCATTCTAAATTTGGTGTGATGTTTGATCCACTTACCACTGGTGATTGGCAGCTATTGAATGCTGGTTGGGATATCATCAGTGCCTGCTACAGACTTTTCTCTTAACATCCACACATATTGGAGAATTATTTTTCAATGCTTTCTATTCCACAGTGCTGGAGCAACCACCAGTTTATTAATAGGATTCTTCCACTGCTTAAAAAGCAGTGAAACTTCATCTCCTTAAAATGCTTTTTTTTCCTCAGTTCCTTTTTATTGTTACCTCCATTGGGAGCAAGTTCTACACCATGAGTTCTCAGCCTGATTTCAAAATTCTTTGGCAAGAGATTAATTTACTGCTCTGCAAAAGATATGTGTGGAGTTCCATGATTTGGCATTAGGAGCAGCTTAGCAGCATCACTTAATGAGAGAGCAATTAATCCTACAGAGCACTTTTACATACTCTCCCACATTCCACAACCAGGACTATCCAGCTTAAACCAGGATAACTGGCGGAACAACAAAATGAACTTTGTCTTCAGTTGCATTTTTTTTAATGTAAGAGGGGGGAAGGCACCAAGAGGGGATGGGTGCCATTTTACCTACAGAGCACAGAGACCCATTATTTTTCTAGCAATTCGTAGCCATCTCCAGCTTGTTCGTGCCACATGGAGGCTGGGATGCTGACTCACAATGGAAGGACTATGTGATCCATATATTGTATAGCAGTGATTCAGATACTATATTCTCTTAAAAAGAAATAGCTATATGCCTTTGTTTCTTTTTGCCTTACTACAGGGTAGTTCGCATTCTCAGGGGATCAGAAATCCTTGTGATGGGGTAGGTCCTTTTTTCTAAACCACCTACCTTGATTTAAATGGCAGATTAATCTGACAATCTTTTCCAATGGCTGTTGGATGTGGCAAATGTCATAACATTGCAGCTTATGTGGGATGTTAAGTAATAGCATGATGATTCACTTTTTGTTTTAAATAAAATACAATAGCTTCAGTCAAAGGAGACTTTCTGTTATTTTCCTTCTGTGCATTCTCAGTTATGTTATGCTATTTTAAATTAGTTCTCAGCCACCTTAGAATAACTGTGCATCAGATATTGGAAACCATAAGGAAATGTATTATTTGCAATATGTTAAAATCTTTTTATTTATTTATGTATTAATCAAATTTGTACAGCTACCCAACTCACCAAAAGTGACTCTGAAGCTATTACTTAAGAGATGAAGCTAAACTAGAAACCTCCTAGTTAATGTTGTTAACAAATAAGTTAACATTCAAATAATGATGAAAATATTTTATGAAGTCATGCAAAATAAATTGCCTATGTTGCCCCTTCATATAGTTAATAAAACATAATTGAAAGCTTTCATTGTATGTTGTAGGTGGAAGGGTTGATATAAGTACACTGAATCAGATTACGAAGGTGTAATTTATTTTGCAATGATTGAAAAGTCTCAGTTTTGACAAGGAAGAAAGATAAAACTTAAATATGCAACCTGAGCAGGATGAAGCTGACATCAATGGAAAACTACCAGGCTCACTTTCCCTCAACATGATGGAAGTATGGCAAATTACTTCCATCATGTTGTTGAGGGAATAGTTGTGTCCCTTAATTTAGGTTGTTTAATCTTTGTCTTGGAAAGGAAAGTTTTGTAGTTCTCAATGAAAAATTACCTCAAAACAAAAAAAGAGTGCATTTTTATTACATTTGAACATGTGTTTTTTCCTTCCAGAGCACTATTGGTAAAATAGTCAGCAGTAGCAACTGTCCAAAGGTAAATATGTTTTTCCTCCCTGTAATTGTACCATTTGATAGGAAAAAGATACCAACGGGAATCATACGCAATCTATCCATGGCTTGGATGTTCTAGACAGCTCATGGCTGGGATGTTCTAGACAGCTCATATAATTTCTATGTGAAAATAGGTACATAGGTGGGATAAGGCAATTGTGCTTTTAATCATTTTGCTTTGGGGAACTTCAACTCATAGCTAATATTGCCCTCTACTGTTAACTGGTTATATACACAAATAATAGGGCTCTTTACATAGAGAGTACACGTGACATATGTGGGTATTGAAGTCATTGTTCTGAGTAATGCATTTATTTATTCAAGAAAAAAAAGAACTGCACATATTAACTTTATACGTTTTCTGTACAGGGGGTATCAAGTGGATCCTATGGCAGCAGCAGCAGCAGCCAATATGGACAGGTAAAAATCTTGTTTGGTGTAGATATTATATATAATTGTACATTTCTAAGAAAAAAATTTATTCACTGTTTGATATTCTGAACAATATTAGAACTTTGTATGGATCTTGCTGATATACGTAGGGTGTGAATACTTTTTCACCAGCTGTATGACTTACTAAAGGAGGATGATAAGAAATTAGGAAAGAGAAGTACCTCTATAAAATATAGAAGTAAGACAAAAAGAGGGTATAGCAGCTTTGTACTTTGTCCTTGGATAATTGTGATTATTTTCTGCACAGTATGGTCAGAGTGGATCCTATGGCAGCAGCAGCAGCCAATATGGACAGGTAAAAATTCTTTTGATATAAAAATATAAGTAACGTATTAGAACAATATATGTGTGTGTGTGTGTGTGTGTGTGTGTGTGTGTGTATTAGGACAATTAATCAGTGGGATGACTTGCCTCCAGAAGTTGTGGGTGGTTTTTAAGAAGAGATTGACATAGAGTTTCCTGCTTGAGCAGGAGGTTGGACTAGAAGACCTCCAAGGTCCATTCCAACTCTATTATTCTGTTATATGCCTTAATAACACAAAAAAAAGCTAGAATTGTGGAGTTGGAATCTAGAACAATCTGAAAATCCTATCCTTTGCAAGGTGCAGGAAAACTGAGAAGTAGGAGTCTCAAAAACCTCTAGACATTGAAAACTCACAAGCTCTTTAGGCACATCAAACAACTGTCTTATAGATCCTACTATCAGGAATTCCTTCATAGTTAAATGAAATCAAGGTATCTGTGGCTTATAAGCATCATGATCCATACTTTCTTGGGTTATGGAAAATCATTCTTTAACAGTCTTCCTTATATGTATCTGAACATAGCTGTCTGTCTGTCCTAAATCTTTTTTTTCTGCAGAGTCAGTATCCGCCAAGATATTACAGAGTAGTTTAACAGAGCCTTAATTTAGGGTGATTATAATTTCATTTCAGAAAAAAATACAGTCCTTTCTCACCCATAGAGATGGTCTGGGTCTTCCTTAATCTTGGGTCCTCTACCAGAGGCCTGGGAGTTTGAGGATTCCGCATATCGTATTATTTTTCACATCTTCTCAAGTTCCTCCTTCATGCCCTGGTACACACGCACACACGCACACACACACACCACACTCTTAGCCACTCACTTATTCTGCATAATAGAAAATATATACATAAAACTGTAATCTATTTATATTGAAGATAATTCTTTCATAATGTTTAAATCACTCCTGGGGATTAGGTAGTCTATAAATATACTGTATGTAACTAACAAGCAAACAAATCAATAATCTATTTAAAGAGTGGATCATATTTAAAGTGGCCAGATGTCCTGCTTACCAAAGCGGGACATCATTGACCGGGAGAGGGGGAGAGCGCGCATGCGCAGAAGGGTGGAGGCAAGTGCGCACGTGCATGCGCAGAAGGGTGAGGGCGAGTGCAGCAGAAGTGTGTGCATGCACAGAAGGGTGGGGGTAAGCGTGGCGGAAGCCCACGCATGCGCAGAAGGGTGGTGCGAGTGGGGGGAAGCGCATGCATGCGGGGTTCAGGAAAAAAAATTATTTTATTATTCATTATGTAAAATCGGGACTTTTCGACTACGGCCCGGGATGCGGGACAAATTTCCGAAAAGCGGGACTGTCCCGCAAAAATCGGGACATCTGGTCACCTTAATCATATTGCACCAGCAGCTAATGCAGACAGTTTAAAAACATTTGGCTATTACTAATGCATTCAATACAATGTAGGCCTCACTAATACATAATAGATGAGGATATTAGCGCTGTACATGGATCTAAAATGCTTCAGAAGTGTTTTGCTCTTTCTTCAAGGGATTCATTAAAATTAGGGTGACACTTAATGCAAGCAGAATTTCTTTCAGGCTTGCACAGGAAAAAAAACCGGACCTGATTTAATGAATAGCAGAGAAGTGCTCTGTTTGTTAGAGATCTGAAATATCTCTTTCAAATCATATCAAAGCATCCTTAGCTGTAATATATATTAGCTGTGAGCAAATTTTTCAAATAATTTTGTTGTAAATTCTCTTTTGAATATTAGCTATCATAAAATAAAAGTTGTAATTTTAAAACATTTTCTGTACAGAGTGGATCATATGGTGGAAGCAGCCAGTATGGACAGGTAAAACTATCCTTTAAATACAGTACATTTCTAATTATGGTAATATGTGACAATAGCCAGAGATGAGCGGAGAAATCCTATGTGTCAAAGCAGGGAGGTTATGTAACTGTTATGGATAGAGGCCAGATACTAAATCCAATGCCTAAACAGTCCAGGAGGGGAAAGAAGAAAATCCTGAGGTAGAAAATGCAAACCTGGTTTGGAAAGCTTAGTTTTGGTCACAGGCTTCGTGAAAGCAACTAAGGCCGACTAATAAGGGACAGGATTTTCCACTAGAGCAGGGGTGTCAAACTCATGGCCCAAGGGCCAGATGCGTCATGTGCTGGCCCCGCCCCCACCTGGTTTAGCAAAAGGAGGGAAAGTCCCAATAGGTCACATGACGACGCCATGACGACGCGACTTTGACACCCCTGCACTAGAGCAATGAAAAAAGATCAAGATGACAGTTTGAAGATGAGCTCCTTTTTCTAATCAAAAGTGGGAGGCCTTCAACTGCACAGTGATGACCACCATTTGACTTTTGTGACATGCCCTTCCCTGGGCATCACAGATTCTAGGTCTTTGTAGTGCACTTACATGAGACAGTCAATACATTCCCACAGACAAATGAGGACATGCTGAAGCCCACATTTCTGTACTGCCGCAGAAGACAACGCCATAAGTATCAGCCCCACAGATTCAATAGATCATAATCTTGTCACTGCCAATCCTCACATAACTGTCCTAGGAAGGGTTTTGATTACTGTGACCGCCCTCTTAAAATTTGTTTCGGGCAACATACCTGTCTGGGCAGAAATGCCAGCAACTTACCCTAGAAGGGGGAAAGATTTCTTGGCAGGTTGCCAAAGCACGGGACCAGACTCTGCCAGAAGAAAAGTTACAAACATACAGATTGGCAGAGGCTACTTTCAGAAATGGCTTCCCTGGGAAACAGAAGACACAAATTAGATCCTTAGCAGGAAGAATGGGATTTATTTAAAATTTATTTTATATTGTGTGTGTTTGTATCCCTTTTTACAAACCTATAATCCCTTATTTATATTTTGTATTAAAAATGTTATAATGGCTTGGGATTTACATTATCATATTTTAAGTGCTTTGTTATAAAATAAAGAAAGGGGCAGGACTAGCATTTGGAAGTAAAATACATTGATGTTAATTTTTAATTTATATGGTTTCTGCACAGAGTGGATCCTATGGGAGCAGCAGCCAATATGGACAGGTAAAACTGTTTTATTGTATGATATATGTAAAAAATGTGCTCTAGCAATAGATCAAAATGAGCATTTCAGTTCATTGCTGCTTCTAAATATAATAACATGGGCATTCCTGTTTATTGTAATTTCGGAATATAAAAAGCAGGTTTGTGCAGTTATATTAATGGGGCCTTTTTTACACTGGAGTTGGCTGGTAAAGTAAGAGAGAAGATTCTACCTCTATATTGCAAATGTATTGTGTTCCTCGCTTAGTATCTAAGTGTTGTTAATTTTAATATTTTTATATTTGTGTGTTTATTGCATTGCAAGCTGCCCAAAGTCTCTCTAGACAATGAGACAGGAGTCATATAAATTTAATAAATAAATAAACAAAGAAACAAATAAATGTTTTATAATGTATTTTCTATACAGGCTGGACAGAGTGGATCCTATGGGAGCAGCAGCCATTATGGACAGGTAAAACTGTGCTACCATATAATGTCAGGCTCCAAAAAACCCCAAAGAAAGATATGCAGAGAAACTTCTAAGCCGTTTCTATTATTGTTCCTTACCTACAGACAGAATCTTGCCAGACTAAAGCAAAGTACTTGCATCATTAAAGATAGACCCTGAGAACCTCTAGGGGGGGAGCTCTCTTGACCCTTTTCCTCCCAGCCAAACTACCTCAACTGTGCTCTCTCTCGCTCCCCTGGAATACCACCCCTCCCTTCTGGGAATCCAAACTAATTCCCACCATATAATGTGTGTAGAAAAAGGCCTATAATAATAAATAAAAATGAGCATTTTGCAGCCTCTGAATGTAAACAGCAATCTTCTGCAGTTATATTAATTGTTTTTATAATATATTTGGTAAACAGACTGGACAGAGCGGATCCTATGGGAGCAGCAGCCAATATGGACAGGTAAAATTGTGTTACCATATGATTTGTGTAGAAAATATGCTACGGTAATAAATAATCGCAAAAAAAGAAACACGTATTTCTATGTATTTCAGCTTCTGAGTATAAAAAAGCAGCCTTGATTAAATGTATTGTTTTATGATTTTTTTTCCCCTGTATTTTTTGACAGAGTGGATCCTATGGGAGCAGCAGCCAATATGGACAGGTAAAACTGTTTAATTGTATGTTTTATTGTGCTCTAGCAATAGATCAAAATGAGCGTTTCGGTTTATTGCTGCTTCTAAATATAATAAAATGGGCGTTTCTGTTTATTGTAATTTCAGAATATAAAAAGCAGCTTAGTGCAGTTATATTAATGGGAGGCGTTTTATACTGGAGGTGGCTGGTAAAACTAAGAGAGAAGTTTTCTCTGTATTGCAAATGCACTGTGTTCCTCGCTTTATCTAAGTCTTGTTAATTTTAATGTTTTTATATTTGTGTGTTTATTGCATTATAAGCTGCCCAAAGTCTCTCTGAGCAGTGAGATGGGAGTCATATAAATTTAATCAATAAATAAATGTTTTATAATGTATTTTTTGTTCAGGCTGGGCAGAGCGAATCCTATGGGAGCAGCAGCCAATATGGACAGGTAAAACTGTGTTTTGCTGTATGATGTGTGTAAAAAAATTTGCTATAGCAATAGATAACGCAAAGAAAGATGAGCTTTTCCATTTACTTTCAGTTGTTTTGTGCAAATAAAAGTAAAAAGTAAATGGAAATGCTCATCTTTCTTTGCGTTATCTATTTTTTTATATGCATTTTTTGTACTGGCTGCTGCAGCTCTCAGTATGGAAAAGTAAATATTGAGCAATGTATAGATAATATATTTCATGGACAGATGTAAACTATTTCTTAAAACTTAACATTAATGTTTATTTCTGCTCTAAATGAAAAAAAGATCTATCTATCTATCTATCTTTCTATCTATCATACGGATGTCAAATTTACAACATCACATTGCCATCACGTGACATTTCACAATGTTTTTCCCATTTGCGGAGCTGGGGTGGGCGTGGCCTGCATGTGACGCATCCAGCCCACGAGCTACCAGTTTGACACCCCTGATCTATCATACCCCTGATCTATCATCTGCCTGGGCATCTTAAAAACTTTTCTAAAACAGTCCCAGAGTAACTGTTTTCTTTTATTCTTGTCAACATGGATCTTCTTGGATAAGACATACTTGCATATTCTTTAATTCCATGCTTCTCAGGCTATAATATTTAAGTGGCTTTCTCATGATAAGAAATAATTATATCCATTTCTTATTTCCTTGGCAGGGCTCCCAAACTAGTGGAGGCTCCAACATTAAGGGTTGTGGTGAAGTAAGTACAGAATAGTTCATATAAAATAAGTAATATTTTATTTTCAAATGGTAACCTTTCACTTGTTTCTCAAATAACATAAAGTTGTAACCCCACTCAACCATATCCCTTAGAAATGCTTATTATATTTAAGTATCACAATGAGCGACACAATAGCCTAGAGGTGAAAACACACGCCTCCCACTCAGGAGGCTGAGAGTTCAATCCTAGGCAGCAACAGATGTTTCTCTATCAGGGCGCAAAGAGAAAATATCAGCTGTGAACTCCACGTAGGAGTCAGGAAGGATATCCGGTCAGTAAATGCTGAGTTCTATTCAATCATCTAGACTCCATCCCAATAAAAGGGATTACAAGGTCATAAAATGAAAAAAATAAGTATCAAGATGTTATTAATCTGCAATTTCTAAAACTGGCCATAATGAAATTGTGCCTATCCTGTGAAAAACCACTATTCATAGTAGTGAGAATGAATGTAGCCCTTCTGTTTTCTTCCCCTGGTGCAGACACCCTTAATGAGATTAGGAACTTCTCTTCTACTTTAATTACAGTTTAACTTTGCTTGTCTGAATCTTAAATTGTGTGGTAACTAAGGGATGTTCCATCAGAAGAATCATTCAAAATATGAACAATGTATTGTCTTTTCCCTTGTTGTAGTTTACTGTACATAAAAAACAGGAATCTTTAAAGAAAGTTCTTTTTCAGAAATCTTTGCATTTTTCATATTGTTCAAATGTACAATATGGATGGATAGAATTATAGTTGATATTAAAAATAACTGTTCTCTGCTTTCTTTCTCACACATTTTAATAACACCAAGTGCCATTTAAAAGTGTCAGTACAGCCTATTTATGCTATATCACTTCTATATCAGTCTGAGCATTTTTTCCCATTTAAAGCAGTTTCAAAATTAGTAATTGATTAAATTAGAACGCTTTGTTAAAGATTTCTCTTTCGCTCATGTAGTTTCTAGGACTCTTTGAAGGCAATATTCCTCAATTAGAACTATTAATATGAATACATATTTAGATCACTTTTATTACCTTAGTGGTCATGACTGTTGATTATGATGATATTTCAAATCTCTTAACAGTCTCTACTAATAGTAGATAATACTAGGAAATATTTTTTTCTTCCTCTTATGTTTTATATAAATTCAGAATAATCCTAATCCTAATGACAGAGGCTATGCCTAATATTAGTGTGGTTGCAAAGCAGTCCTTTGTCTCTTAGATTTGATCTCCAAAGCTTTTATTTATTCCTCCAACAGATCAAAACTATGCTAACATAAGAAAGCCCTGCAAGGGGAAAAAAAGATTTCTGTTTCATTATGACTTTGCTTTCATTTCTATGCATTTGGGGGAAATCCTTTCTGAAGAAAAAGAAACGATTACAATGGAGCAAAATATTTAACTTTCCTTTCATTGTTATTTTTAATTAGTGTCCTTTCTGTGGGGTTTTAATTTTCTTTGAAGAAGGATTTTTCTCAAACTTGAAAAGAAGACATTGGCTGTCTTGGATTTTTCCTGCAACAGCTTTTACGCTTATTTTGAGCCCATGCTTTTCTTAACATATGAATGGCACTACTGTTCAGCCTTTTCTGATGAATGAGTAGCAAGATTTTTAGATGGAATCAATTATAAACCTTTCATATTAGGACTGCATGCCCATGGTATACAATTTAGTGTTTCCTGTGCCTCTTTGCTGCCATCTAGTGGCTGTGTTGGATTTCCTAGTACAGTATTCTTATTTAGGTCACAATATTCTGAGTGGATCATTGGGATGCTTTTTGAAATTCCAGGAACTGTAATATAAGATATTGTGAACTCACCATGCTAAAAGTTGTGCCTATTCTGACAGAGTGAGCATTGTTTAAAAGTACCTTCTACCAACATTTTTCTGTAACCTTTCAGATAAAATTGCCCAAGTGGGAAAAATTAGTTCAGATGTTTTGACGATCAAGCTGCATAGATCTGACTGACTTTGCACAGGCATAATTTAGAACACTGAAGACTGTTGTTTTCATTTCATTTCATTGTTATAATATTTTTACTTTAACAGAACCCAAGAAACTGTAGGCGCAAAAGGGCTGCATCAGCTCCAGTAAGTACACTGACTAACCAAATGGAGATTTTCTTCAAATCAGATCAAAGTGGGAAGGATTTGTGCATCAACCTAACCTGGTTTATGACTTGTGTTTTCTCTCCCACAGAATATACTTAAGACATTGATCAATAAGATTCGGGGGAAAAGGGTATGTGCTTTTTCTCATCACTATAATTTCTGATTCACTCTGTTTTGTGTGAGAGGTATGGTTTTGTTTTGTTTTTTTTACTTCAAGATCTCTTTGTCAACCCTTAAGAGAAAACGACATTATTGCTGACAATAAGCAAACACATTTATTTGTTTATCCGAGTTCTGATTGCTGCTTATGCTTCCAATTAACATCTTCTATTCTAACTGATCCGTGTCTAGGTTCAGAAACTAAGTAGCATCAGGTCTGGTATGTAACTGCAGTGGGAAACCACTGAGGGATGCCAGAGTTACAGGCTAAACTGGAAAGTTTAAAAAAATCATTCAGAAAAGATAATAATTGACAATATTTTTAATACTACAAAGTAATCTGTATCAAGAAGAGGAATTCTGTTGATATATTTAAACTGCTGGCTGATTTCCATGCTGGGGTAAAAGTTATGTTGGCACATGTTTTATCTTCCAAAGAAGGCTCGATCAATAATATCACATAAGAACAGTATGTTTTCATTTTTCACAATCTGTTGCTGTATCTCAATAACTGGTGCTTGAGCTCCAAATGATTATCTCTTGATATAATGGTCATTATCTACTGATTAGATTTTTTATAGTTTTCCAAGGCATTAAATAAAAGGAAGACGAAAATGTAATTTTGCTTTTCAGCAAGTTTACACTCTGACCAGAGCAACCTGAAGTGAAAAAGCACTGACCAAAATTATTTTCTTACTTTTGATTTGAACTTCAAATTCCTTTCCACCAATCACAGAACTGCCCAAAATTCTGTACACAGCACAACTGTTTTCTATACGGGGAAAATATGTATGCCCCATGGTAATAACCAGGTCGGTAAAATGAGGATCCAAAATGTTGTGGGCAATATACTGATTTTGTAAACCGCATAGAGAGGGCTTTAAAAGCACTGTGAAGCGGTATATAAGTTTAAGTGCTAGTACTATAAATGGCATCAAAAGGCTCTTCCAGGCAGCCCTGCCCACATTCATGATGTCTACCAATTATTCAGGTGGTGAGAAAGTATGTGCCAACATGAAATGTACCACCCTTACTATTGACCCTGTTCTACTGCAGCAAAAGGCCAGCATTGTCCTCACAGCTATTTCTAAGCATGACTCTAATGTGCTTCAGAAAAAGAAATAAACCTGAATAAGAAAAAATAGCCCAGCTGACAGATTGCAGTTATGGAAGTGGGATACAGAACGAAGTGGGAGGGAACTTACCTAAAGCTTCTGATCAATGCAATCCCTCCGCTGCACATATGACCTGTTCAATGAAAGAGCAGGAGGAAGCAGATAATAATTAGAATAAGTGAGTTCCATCGTATGCAAGTCCTGCAAAGTAGTGAGTATCTAAGGAACCTAGTAAGATCCAAAAGAGGCCAACAATATTTGGCTGGAGGTGGCTGGAAGTCAGGAAGCCCTGAATATGGGTGGTGGCCCATATTTCTCACATAATTTGTAACAGCATAACGAAACATCGTTAACTGCTATCTTTATTTCAGAATGAACCCTTTAATTCAGAACAAAGGTATACCTATGACCAGGTAAGAATTTCAGCTGCATTCTGTTTAAAGTCCATGTTGGTAAATAGTTGATAGAATTGGGGTTTTTAAGAGCCTAATCAGATTGCCATGTTAAAGTGCTATTCATCAGTTCTTGAGCCAACAGAAAAATGTGCCTTAATAACAACACCAGCAACTGCTGATGGGTTTTCCCAATTTCTTTGCTGTATCCACAAAGCCTTGCCTTCTGCGTGTTTAGGACAATGATCACAAACCCTTCCACTAATGTGGGCAAGGTTGAGTGAGGACAGGCAAGTGCTTGAAATGCCATATCTGGGTGTTACAATGCTCCTTGTCTGGATGGGCTGAGCCTGGGAAAATTAGAAGAGAGGAACCTGAGATCAGATAGGTCCCTTATCAAAAACCTATTTAGGGAATGTTCCACACCCAAGGCTGAGAAATTCAGAATAAGTCTATTATCAAATAAGGGTGGGAGAAAGAGGTAGTGTTTAAATATAATGGTTTGATATAAATATGGCTTGCTTCCTAGGTCCTGCAGTAGCTGAACTTCTTTGTTGTCTGTCCTCCTTTGAATCTACAATTAAAGCAATTTATCTATCTGACCTTGTCCTTGATACCTTGCTGCTAGCTCCAGAGAGCAGGTTTGAGTTCCTAGAAAGAGACTTATTTCTGTGCACAAGGTGAAGCTCTGACAGCAAAACAAGCTATTCCTATTCCCAGTCCCATGGAAGAAGAGAGTTCTTTTAAGACTCCAAGATCAAAACCATGGCTATCAAACTTCTTGCAAATCGGCTGACGGCTAAATTGGTTGCCAACCCTTTATTCCAATATCAGAATTATGGATTGACTCAGATTGAACAAGCAGAACTGTGGCTCTTGGGCTCTTGTGTGCCTCTACTCAAGATCCAAACAAGTAAAAAAAAACCTGACACACAACAACAGGAATCTTGGCAAATATTCTGCCTTTCTTGTTTAGTATGATTTAGGATTTTTTTTTCACAAATTGCTCTCAGGGTTTATAATTGGAAGGTGAATCAAAATGGGTGACCCCTCTTCTCCAACAAGGAAACCATTCCATGTGAAAGTATGTGGCTGATCTCCAGTTAGCAACTCAGGATGCTAGGTTGGAATAAGAGAGGCTTAAATGGCTAATTGGAAGCAGTACTATCAGGTAAAAGAGAGGATTACAAAGACTTTTTCTATGTTTGGGGATTGATGGGAGGCCTGAGGAATTGTGGCAGAGAATAGATGGGTCACCACTATTATCTTTTGTCCTATCATTCTCTGTCAGCTAATTGGACACTTTGGATGTTGATGTTGGGTTGCACAGTGCTCACATTGCTTGAAAAAAGAAGCATTCATGAATATAAAGTCTATGTTTATACTGCGGGGAATCTGACTGCTTTACATGGCAATATCCTTCTCAGATCCTCAACTCTCCCTTCCAAAACATCCTGAGTTCTGTTAACTAATAGAGATCATAACCCAATTCCTCTCATTTGGAATTCCTCTTGATTTCACTTCTTATTCCCTGGTTTCTGGTGGCTTCAATTTGCAACAGACGTGAAAGCTGACACTTTTATCACTGTACAAAACGTCATGCTACCTAGCCAGCAGAACTATTGCACTCTCCCCATTACTACAAGGATTAACAAACACATTTGCTTGGACTTTATTACTCACTATCACATGTTGTTTGCTTGGATGCCATTCTATGATACTACTGACTGGACCTTTTCTCTAAAATGGCTCTTTTCATCTCCTTTTGTGGCCTTCTGTATATTCCTGAGAATGCCTGTTTATTTCCTGTGGATTTTTTTTTTCTTAGAACCACAGATTGAGTGATCATTTTATTTTGGACAGAGGCCGCTCAATTCACAGAACATTTTTATTGGCACTATCTCGACAATTGAATTCATGTCTCACCTGTCTTCTGTTCATCATGCACAATCTGACAGAGAAATGGAAAGAACAAATATCACACAGAACACTTTCTTTGCTACATAAATGACCAACTCAAAACCTGGCCTGTGGTTTAGCTGTGGTTGAATTAATTCATGCCTCTACTCAAAAGTCTCCATTTCAGGCTGTTTATCATACTGCTTACACCTGCTGCTTGATACTTCTTGACTTCCATTCATTCCATTTTTACCATAAACTGCAAGATATACTGTGACTCTTCAAGGATCAACTTCCTGCAAATGCCCTGCTACCCGTCACTAAAAGGAAGATCATCCTATTGTAGGATATGACACCTGGCTTTCTACTAGGTTCTAGTCTTCAATGCAACTGTCTAAGAAGCTGTATGCCAAGTTTATTGGACTGTTTGCGGTACTTAGATAGATCAGTGTCCCATTAACTTTTGTGTGCAACTTCCATCTACAGTAAAAGTACATCTGGTCTTTTGCCATTCCTTCTTGGATCAAAAATGCCCCTTTTCCTCTTTGTGCACTTCAGCTCCACTCCTCCTCTGTAAAGGAAACTGATCTGGGGAAAGGAGGGAAGCAATTGTATCGGTAACAAGAGGAACACAGAAACTACCACCCCAAAGGTTTAGTGTGGGGGAGGAGTTCTGGATGTGGAAGAAATGATGACAGATTCTGAGAACTTCTCCAATATTTGCCAGGAAGTACCCCAGGCAAGAGGAAGGAAGGGCAGATAAATGTAATAAATAAATTAATAATAATAGATGTCCCTTAAGGTGGGGAAAAGTTGTCTGCTTCACATGATAAATAGATGGAAACAGAGGGAGGAAAAGTTAGCCCATCCAGCATGAGAGTAAGAGAGAAATAGCTAGCAATGTCCAGATCCCAGGGAGAAAAGTAAAGGGAAAACAGAGCAATAGTGTGAGGACTGAAGTTGACAAGGCCGGAAGCAATGTGCAGGTGTTTTACACATCTAAGACAGAAATTGCCACATAAGAGTGTAAAAAAGGGACATGATATTTAAGCACTGTCTTTGTTACAAATATAATTTGATTTTTAGGCCCGCTGTCATTGATCTTTGTTGTTAAAGCTATCCTGGTGTCTTCAATAAAAGCAATTTATCTATTCACACTTGTCCTTGATTATTGTTACTAACTCCTCAATACAGGTTTGAGTTCTTGGGAGATTCATTTCTGAATTATGGTGAAGCTCTGGCAGAGCTTTGCTCTTGCTTAGTGATGCAAGAGAACGGAAGCAGGCCGCAAGTCCCTGTAGAGAGGAGCACCCAGAAGTAGCCTGTGAATGGCCATTAAAGAGGAATATAGCAGGGAAAGGGAAATGGTACTGTCCAACCAAACTAAATAGTGGAAAGTATGGTGTTTTTTTTAAATTTTTTTATTTTATTTGTCAAGCATGTATTAGATAACAGATATAAGTATAAACATGATTATGAGTACATGAAATGGTACAAATAAAAGGGGACATTAAGACAGGGATGGTAGGCACATTGGTGCGCTTAGAGACCTCTTAGGAATGAGGTGAGGTGAACAGTAGACAGTCTGAGGTTAAAGTTATGTGAAATCCCTTGTTGGAAAACTGTGGAAAACTATATTGTGCCCTGTGCTGGCAAATCAGCAAAAACCTGTTGGAAAAACCTAGTTCTTAGCGTAAATCTATCTTCTATGGAGCAGAAGGTAGAGTTAAGACCTTTAACCAGAGGTCTTTCAGAAGAGCACTAAACCAATGATCGAAACCAAGTCTAGCACTCTTTCAAAAGAGCATTAAACCCATGTCTATATAGAGCCCACATTAGATCTGAGAAGCCCTTGAGAAAGGGCTGGTCAATGTTTGAGCCTTTGTTTCTGCCAGGCATCTGGGCCTTCCTACAATCTGGCCAAAATGGCTATAAAATGGTTCCCAACAAACAGAATAGCTAGAATGGCCAACAGGAGTTGGGCAAATAGTATCCCTCAACTGTATCAGCAACTTATACCCTCAGTGAATCGTGCTAGATTGTGCCCATGGCCAAAATTGTTTTGGGAGAAGAGATAAATTTTACTTTAAAACTGGTACAGCTAAAGATCATGTTTAGCTGCCTTTGCCATACGCTGGGGTTAAAATAAAGACAAGGTTGTAAGGATGTGGAATAAAAAAAATATGGGGCATGTTTATTCAGTGGTTAGAGAGGATGGAGGATGAGTCCTCTGGGTCTCTAATCTGATGTTGTAGTGAAGATCTTCAAAACTGTGGGGTGGGAAACTGGAACACTATCTATTCCATTTGAGAACCTTCTTCATCTTGAGTTGGTACCTATTTATCTGTAGCTAAAACTGCTTAACACAAAATTGCCATTCACAACTCTTTGGAGTGTAAAATGTCCTTGGAAAGGGAGGGAGGGAGGGAGGGAGGGAGGAAAGGAAGGAAGGAAGGAAGGAAGCAAGCAAGCAAGCAAGCAAGCAAGCAAGCAAGCAAGCATAAGAAGCCCCAACGACTATTGTTTTCCAGCTGCTGAACATACCTTGCTGTTCCTTCTTTGCCTTTGGACAGAGAAATGTTGTGGAAGAGAAAGTAAAGATTTAATAAAAGCAACAACCACACTTTCTGGACCCCCCAAAAACTGAAATAGAACAGACATATCAGGAAGCCAAAAAAGAAGTTTTGCATGAACCAACAGAGATTGGTTGTTCCCTCTTCCCCCACAATTTTGATATTATGGTATTATCTGGGCATCAACACACTTCCCATCAGATCAAAGAAAGGGAAAGGATCAAACTCATATATAAATGTATATCCTATACTCTTTTTTTAGTGGAAGATATCCTCTTTCTGTGAGGTAGAGAGTATGATTATTTTCTTTCAGATGTCCTTATTTGTACTGAAGTAATTTATATTGACCTTTTACAGGATAGAACCTTTTCGGATGATAGAAAAGTAAGGATTTCCTTTTCATTACTTTTGACAGGATGATGATCCCTTACAAATTCTGTATCGGTGGTAATTCCCAACCTTTTGATAAAAGTCTTTTATAGTTAAATAAAACTAGGTTGCAATATTTGAAGTCTTTGAAGTTATAACTCAGGGCATGCCCTTTTCAATTTAGTAATAATACATTTTTTAATAGATATATCCAGGATTCACACATATATTGTTAGTTTGGGCATTATAGAATAAATTCAGATATTTTTAAAATGAGTTTTTGAAAAAAATATAATATTGAGCTTAAAATATTCTGGAATCCATGGATAATATAGATATAGCATCCAAAAGCAGTGAAAGTGATCTGGAAGTGCCCTTGCCAATTGCATTCAGCGCACATAAATATATGCTTCTCTACACCTGAACTCATAAAAGAAACATTTTAGATTTTAAAAGTTGCAGCTTTATTCTTAAGAAGTTCTTCACAATCTTATATAATCCTACACTAAGAAGGTGATTTATTATCTCCTTATAGGATGGATCATTTATGGCAAATGCATACGGTTGACACATTTCTTGATTTTAATCATTAACTTATACCGATAGTCCTTTCATTTAATGACTGTCCAAAGTTATAACCGTGATTTTTTCCTATTTCATTCATAGAATTTTATTAGAATCCTGGACAGTTCTTTCTTTCCTGTGTAATTCTGCCATGCTTTCCCAATGTTTCTTTATGGTTTTTAAGTAGAAACCTCCCCCCCCCCCCCATGGCTGCATAAAGAAATAAAGAATATCTCCACCATTTATTTGATATCACTAAAACTGATCATCTCCCTTAAGAGCTTAATGCAGATAATTTCTGTCTCAAATACTTGATAATGTATATTTGGCATTGGAAGAGGTTTACTCATGAGGGTACAGTTGATCTTTTTGATGCTACCCTTCAATTTAGGGGAACTGGGTGCAACAGATCTTGGTTACCATTGCATTTACATTGTTTTATGTCATTTGTAGAACGATGTCATTACCCAAATGACAAGATTGGTGCAAGTAATATAATTTGGATTTGGGTACATAATAATGTTAACTTCAAATGACATTCTTTCCAATTTAATAGACAATCAGAAATAATGGACACCCACTCCCTGCAATTAGTCCCTGAGAGAAGATTTCATTGTATGTGGAAATTCAAGCGTTTTATTTGAATGTATTGACAAAAGAATCAAGCTTCAAGCTTTCTGTAAAAAAAACTTTTACAGCTGTGCAGTGCTGATTCCTCACTAAAGTTCTGATTAGACCAGGGGTGGGCAAACTTGTCAGTTTTAAGACTTGTGGACTTCAACTCCCAGAGTTCCCCAGCCAGCTATGC
>JAOYMU010000263.1:6209368-6221619 GCA_025802295.1 Psammodynastes pulverulentus | reverse complement strand
AAGGGGGGGTTTCTTTTGTTTGTTTCGTTCTTTGTTTGTTTGTTTTTCTGTTATTATACCAATAAACTTTGTTTTTTTAAAAAAAGTATAATTTTGAAGGTTCAGTCTACAAAATAACATAAAAACTCAGTGGATGATTAGCAGTCAAATCCTAACTGTATTTAGAAACAATTGGCATGCAGGAATGTCCTTCTCCTCCTCCTCCTCTTCTTCATCCCACCTTTATAACACGCTAATACTTCTGCCTCCTATTTATGCATCAAAGGGTCAAAGTTTGTGCAAAGCAAGGCTACGTATATAAATACCGTCATTGCATGATTGCGAATATGTTTTAGGCATTTGAAATAATAAAGCATGTCAATAGTACTTGTGTACATTATTATCTAATGTTTTACTTAAAAAACAAGAAGTTTGAAAACAGGTTTGTTCAACATAGTCTCATATTGTCAAACTAGTTTTTCTTGTTCACCATTTCAAATAATTGCATGAGACATAGGGTGGGTTGTTTTTCCTCTTTTTCCTGGATTGCAGTGTTTTTAAATGCAATCTATTTTCTCTTTTTGCAACCAAGGTGGCATCTTAAACTATTTTCTCGTTGAAAACACTTAAACTGACATGCTACCAAGGGAAACCCACAATAAACCATATAATTTACATAACATAAAGAATTTCATATCAATAGCAATTCTGAAATTTCCCTTAGCTAATTAGATGTATATGTTTCAAAATGTGTTTTGGGGTTAATAATTTAATGTGCAGTATAGTCCCATACTTTCACAAGTCATCAGAGTAACTTGAGTAACATGATACTCATGTAAAATATAATGCCAAGGAAATCAGATAAGTCTTGGAAAGGACCATTCAGACTACTGCACTGGGCTCTCAACTCAGTGCAAATTAAAGCATCCCAGAGAAATGGCTATTTAGCCCAATCCGACAGAGGGGAATTCATTGTGTGTCTGGCTAATTGATTCCCCTGGCAAACACTTGTCAGAAGGGCTTTTCCCTTCACTTTGAAACACCATTTGTCTTCCTGTAACTTGCATTATTATTTCTTCAGAATGAGAACAGGAGTTGATCTTCTTTACATAATATTCTTTCTGGTATTTGAAGAGGGCTGTCATATTCCCCTCATCTGTCTTCTCTCAAGGCTAAAATATACCCAGCGCCTTCAATATTTTTTTCAGGTCTTAAGTCTATGAAACTAAGAAATTGAGTTTCTTAGAGAAAGAAGAAACTATGAAACGTATCGTTGCCCTTCCAATCTGCTTCAATTTCTTGAAATCCCTTTAAAAGTGTGGTACTCAGAAATTAATTCATTCCTTGGAGTTGGGAGCATGGAAAATGATTACTCATATTCAGTTTGTAATCACTTCTTATTCCAATATATTTTTCATATTTCATGGGCACTCTGAGTATCCCACATTCCAAAAACTTTGAATCGAATGCATGCTTCCAAAGTGAAGATCTTTGTATTTCTCTGTTAAATAAATCTCATTCCATTACTTTCAGCATGTTTTACAACCCATCAAGATTGTTTTGAAATGCATTTGTTTTCTAGGACATTAGCTATTCCCTCTCCTCTCTCTGGGAAGTGAAATGAGGGAATAAAGTCATCAACCACTCTGTGATAAGAAATGGATCTCTTTGATGCCATAAGAACTGGCGAGAAAAAACACCTTTTCTCTTCCTACTTCTCTTGCCATCCAGGGTTGACAAGAGAAATGACATTTGCCACAATGGTAGAGACCTGACATTTCTGTTAAAAAGCAACTGGCCCTGATTATCAGGTCAGGAGCTAAAGGAAGGGCATGATTGCAGCATCTTCAGGAGTCCAACAGCAACAGAAAAACCCCTGCACCACAATATACCTCAGAATGGTTTAAAGCAGATATACTATTTGATGGAATTTGTCCTTACAGAACTGAAAAATGACCATTTGAAGTGGAATAAGACAGAGCTTCCTTCATAATAGGTCAAGGAAAGGTTGAATGACCTGAAAGATGACACCGATGACTAATTCAGGTTACCAACAATTGCAGCTTTAGAAAATTATTTCCAGCTGTAAGATTGTGCCACTAACTGCAACCCAACTGAACATGTACAATAAGAAAAAGCAATGTGGGAAGTTGACAACCTACTAATATTTCTAAGTGACAAGAGATAGTTTTAGATAAAAGAGATTTGCCATTCACAAATTTTCACTCCAAATTTCCAGGTCTCCAAGTTTTCCCTAAGGCAACAAAAACAAAAGCAGGTCACAGCAAAGACTTCTTTCTTTATATGAATTCATTCGCCCTTCTGTGAAAAGCTGCAAAATGCATATGTAAATTGACATGGCCCTGCAGGAACGGGTTTAAGAAACAGTTCGTGAGCATCTTAAAGAGGGAGGGAGGGGTCTGAAATACACTACAGGTTCCCATAGACTGGGATGTATTTAACAATTGGCAAATGGAGACAGAAAGAAAAAAAAGAAGTGGTGGTGGGGGGGAGAGATTGCATCAATCATAGAGCCAATCTTTTCGGATGTTGCCGTTCCCTTTTTTTCTGCCAGCCCCGGCGGCCTCTTCTCTTCCAGGACGCTCCGGCGGCTGCCTCTCCCGCCACGGAGCGTCCTTCCCAGCCCCTCCTTGGAGACTGGCAACGCGGGGAGAAAAAAAAGGCGCGGGCCTGGGAACCGAGCGGGCGGAGCCGCGGCTGCAGCCGGAGTAGTGACGGGGCGGCACCGGGGAAAAAGAAGCACCCGGAAGGGAAGCGTGCCAGGCTCCCAGCGCGGCAGGTGAGAGTCGGGAGAAGAGACCCGGGAGGGCTAAAGCGGAAACAGGGGGATTGCTAAGCAGGGAGGGCAAGTCCGCAAGCTGGGAACTCCTAACTAGGCGCGAGCGGACAGGAAGGAGGAGGCTGGGATGATCTGGTCGGATGGATGCAGTTTAGGTTGAAGCAAGGCAGAACCTGAAGGCGGGTAGCGAGGGATGGGATGCAGGGTAACCCTCCCCTTGGCGGGCAAAAGTGGAGAGATGACAGGGTAGGATTGCACTAGCGCTCGCCGTCGCCTCGTCAGCACCTTAAAGCTGCTTCTTCATACCGAGGCTGATAACATCTGCAGCTGAAACCTTCTTTGGAGAACGCGTTCCTGAGGATATGCAGAGTGCCATTCTTTCCAAGTTAAGACAGCTGGATCGCCTCTCCCTTTGGGACTGGGATGGGATTTGCTAGTTAGAGGAGAGCTCTGCTCCCACTCGAACGCAGTTATGGTAGCCAAGGGTTGCTGGCGATGGATTCTATGGTTGAGTAATGAATGAAATCGTCTGTTCTCGGAGCATGCACAGAGTGTTTATTGCCTCGGTTTGCTAAAAGGAGCGGGTTGTGCGTAATCCTTGAGGCGTGAAGCTTCACAAAGCTTGGAGATATTTAAAAAAAAAATCCTAATCCCTAACTATAGAAATTAAACGCGGAAACTTGCAGAACTAGGGCAGCAACGTATATTAATGGCAGGAAGTGGCTCAGGCAGGAGCAAAGGGATTAAGAAACAATCGCTTTGGGGACAAGAAACAGGATGCCCGACTATTCCGAAAGGTGAGCTACAGTGCAGTGGGTGTGGTAAAAATCAATGTAGGTAAAAATATGAAGCAGTATAGAACAATGATGCCCGAAACAAGGACCATCTGACCAAATGTGTGCATGTGTCCACTCCTGCCATACAGATTCAGTCATATGTTTGCTTACATACTATAAAAGTTTTTATAGTATAAACTACTACTTTGGAATAAAATGGGAATAAAATGGTAAGATTTTCAATGTATTGGCAAAGGAACAGAAAAATGAAAAGGTAGGTTAACTTTATTATTAAATTAAAAAACGCTGTAACTTTCCTGTATAAATGAATGTTGGTCGTTCATTATGGTACATTCAAAGCACAGAATAAGAGGCTATTAATAAACAATATGAAGCAAGAGACATAGAATAATGCTTGTCCTACCAGTACAGAAAATTGCATCAAACATACAAACATTCTTAAAAAGTTATACTATTTTTATTCAAATATATTGTATTGAGACATATTTATATTTTAAAATTATACATGGCTGCTGACAATTCCTGTGTGTACTTTGAATTAATTCCTATTTTGAACCAAGCTTGTAGGTTTATTTTTATTTGATTATTTGTTTTTTAAATTCTTATGTCACCTGTCTCAGTACCTGCTAGGAAACTTTCTGCCAACAGGGAGAGTAGCATACATGCAAGATTGATATATTAATAAGTGCTACAGGCCCAGGTGTATTTCTTTAAACATCACTAACAGTTTTTATATTGTTGTAATAGAGAACAAGAAAGGTCTAAATCAAATGCTACATCCTGTGTGTACTTAATAACTATTAATCATCTGAGAATTAGTAATACAAAACTCAGTGCATCCCAGAATTTCCATAATTCCTGGATTCTCATCCATTTATCCTTCCATTATACATCATTCTGTTATGGTAGTCATGAAAGAAGCTAACAGACATGTCATTCATTGTTCTTCTAAAAGCTTTGGAGTTTAGAGGACATAACATTGCATTTGTAATTCTGTCACTTTTCTCCACATGGTCTGCATTTTTCTCTTATTAGAAAAAAAAACAATCATTTTAATGAAAAAGATGGAATAGTTCCCTTTGATTAATAGCGCTACTAAATAGCAACTATTTTAAAAAGTATTCTGATATTACTTTTATTATACTTTTGACATACTAGCCTTACAACATCATTTTTTCCATTTAAAATATTTTTCAGTTCATTTACTGTTAAAAAATTATTCAGGAAAAACTGCATTTTAAAATTGGAACTTTTCCTACCTCACTGAAAAAAATATGAGAGAAAAATGGGAACTTGTCAGATAAGAAACTTGTGATGGCATAATTACACAGATAAAACAGGAACTCACTTTATGAAACTAATAGAAAACTTAATATTTTATATGCTGTATTTAAAGGATCTGGAGTCAGTAGTACAACATATTAATATTGTCCTTTTGCTATCCTTTCAATCAGAAAAGACTATGAAAATAATTTAATTACAATTTACATGCCTCAGCTGGGAAATCTTTGAACAATATCACTACTCTTTATGGTGAATCTGGTTAACTGGCAAAGTTGCCTTCATTGGAATGCTTCAGTCTTTTGTACAAATATTTTAAAAGATAAAACACTACTCGGATATCAATGGTGCTTTGTTGAACCATTGAAAAAAAATCAGTAGTAGAACTTGTTCTTAGCTTATTTTTTTAATGCAACGAAGCTTTTTTTAAATTAAAAGAATAACAAAGGACAATGTTAGCAGATAGACAGAATAAACAGAAGGTGATTCAGTGGGTTAATATCCTGGAATTTAGATGCATTATCAAAAGTTGAACTAGGAACTAAATAGAAGAGACAATATGTTTTCTGATTTCAGTATTTGAAAATCATATGTACTTCTCCTGTATCTTTAAAGTAACAATGATGAGTTGCACCACATCTGATTTAGATAAGAAAGTTCCACATGCTGTCATCTCCCATTTGCAAATATCTAATACTTTGCCACTTTTCTATCTTTTCTTTGCCACAAAGGGTAATTGAAGGCTATAAGGCCAAAAGAACTGCGCAAGAACTTCTGGTTAGAAAAGCTAGAATCTATTTCTCTGGAATTATGTTCTATCTCTGCATTGTAGGTTTCTATATGTTCTTATTTAAATAGTTTCTTTAGACATCACTAATCTCAGACTATTAAGTGTGGCATCGTAGAAAAATCAAGTGGAAAAGGCAAGTTTAGATAGTATAAATGTTATGGAGTAAGTGCATTGGAAACAAGCAGTACAGGAAAGGTGAGCTTATTTCTTCATTCATTCATGTTTGTAAATTGCCCAAGGCAGCTGATAATACAGGTAGTCCTCAATTTATGACCACAACTGAGCCCAACATTTATGTTGCTAAGGAAGATGGTTAAGTGAATTGTGCCCCATTTTATGACCTGTTTGCCACAGTTGATGCTTACGAGGCAGCTGCATACTGTATGAGGCATTCTCCCCCAGATTGCACATGAAAGCTAGGGAAAATGGCCTCATGCCAGACTGGACATGTTTCACCAAGCTGGGGCGGCTGGGGTTTCCCCGGACAGCTATGGGTTTATGCTGGGCCCAGCTGGCCTGTATCGTGCACTATGCTGCAACTCAGATTCTTCTTGTAGTCTTAGAGCTGCAGAGTGCCAAGGAGTCCCTGTGGTCCACCCTGATAGACTGGGTTGTGGCGGTTGTGGCAGCTGTGGTGGTTATAGTTTCATGCTGTGCTGAGGCATGAAGATTTCTTACAGCTCCAGGGCTGTAGTCCACCAAGAACCCCTTGAGACACAGTACAGGTATTTCTCAACTTATAACAGTTTATTTAGTGACCGTTTGACGTTACAATGGCACTAAAAAAGTGATTTATGATCATTTTTCACAATTAGGACCATTGCGGCATCCCCATGGTCATGTGATCAAAATTCAGACACTTGGCAACCGACTCATATTTATGACGGTTGCAGTGTCCCTGGGTCATGTGATCCCCTGTTGTGACCTTGTGACAAGCAAAGTCAATCGGGAAGCCAGATTCACTTAACAATCATGTGACGAACTTAAAAACCTCTCTGATTCATTTAACAAATGTGGCGAGAAAGGTCGTAAAATGGGGCAAAACACACTGAACAAATTTCTCACTTAGCCACATACATGTTAGGTTCAATTGTGGTTGTAAATCGAGGACTACCTGTAGAGCAAGCAGCCCCAGAGCTGTGCAGTTATTTGCTGCCTCACAAGAGAGGGTGCAAGCTGACCAACGGGGGGGGGGAGAGTTGCAGGCAAGGTCTTATCTTACTGAAACCCAGAGAAAAGAGGGACTAAACCAGAATATCTTAGATTGGGGTGGGTCCTCAGCTAACAACTAATAGAATTCTGTTAATGATGGCAATGGGGAGTGCTGGGATGGCTGATGCTAAGCAGTGCAGTCACATGATGTCACATTTTACAACCGCATTGCTTAGCAATGGAAATTCTGGTCCCAATTGTAGTAGGTTGAGGACCTTCTCTGGTGCGTAGGTCTGGTAATCCCTGATAGTATTCACTAGATCAGGGTGACACTGCGAGTTTGACACCCTTGCATTAGATCTAATTCTGTTTTGCTTCTGAATTTAGACAAGACCAGTATTCACTAGATCAGGGGTATCAAACTCATGGCCCGCGGGCCGAATGCGTCACGTACTGGCCCTGCCCCAGCCAGTTTAGCAAAGGGGAAAAAAGTCCCAATATGTCAAGTGACACCGCTGTGACGCTGTGAGTTTGACACCCCTGCACTAGATCTAATTCTGTTTTGCTTCTGAATTTAGACAAGAACCAGGAAGTAGCAAAGAAAGAGAGAATTCCCAGGGCAAGAATTTTATAACATGGTTGTCATTATTATGGAGGCTTTTTTGTTCTTGCCAAATAGGAAGAAGCAAACCTCCATTAGCCTCAAAGGACAGTAGCAATATTCCTGTTTACCAAATACTGTTTTAATAAAATCTAAGTTGTGGCAAACAGGTGGAATTGAACCTTTTATCGAATTATGGGAGTATTTTAAGAAGAACCTCAAATTTAATTTGTCAGTTACAATCTTTCAATCTGCAAAAGGGCTAGAAGAATCCAGAAATTATATTTATATTTCATAGCCTGTTTTCCCACACTTTTAGAAACTTTTGCATTATATTTCTCTAGGAAGCTCTTGAAATAGAAAATAACATTCCAAGTATTGCAACATAAGAATTTGAATAAGTAGAACTAAAGGAACATTGAATCGCAATCCCAGTGTGATACTATAGACCATTTTGAGATGTGATTATCTCTATGAAATATATTATGATTCTGGGCATTACAGGTAGCCCTCGACTTACGATCATAATTGAGCCCAAAATTTCTGTTGTTAAGTGAGTTTTGCCCCATTTTATGATCTTTCTTGCCACAAGTGTTAAGTGAATCACTGCAGTTGATAAATTAGTAACTTGGTTGTTAAGTGAATCTGGCTTCCCCATTGACTTTGCTTGTCAAAAGGTTGTAAAACGGGATCACATGATCTTGAGACTCAGCAACAGTCATAAGTATGAACCAGTTGCCAAGCATCTGAATTATGGTCACATGATTATGGGGATGCTGCAAAGGTTGTAACTGTGAAAAATGGTCATACACCACTTTTTTCAGTGCTGTTATAACTTTGAATGGTCACTAAATGAACTGTTGTAAGTTGAGGACTACCAGTATGTGGTACGACAATTTATCTTCTCATGCTCATAGAGGTACTATGCTGTAACTCAAGCGTCATCTTTGGGACAAGCACAATAACCAAAGAAGCAGCAGCATATAATCATTATCCCAACAAAGTGAAATTTGGAGGGTTATTTATAATTTATATTAACTGCTGGTGAATCTGTCAAAACATTTATAGCAGAATCACATACATTTATAATCAGGTTAACTTTCATTTTTTCACAACAGGATTATTTTTATTCCTATACTGCTCTTCCTCCAAAAATGTGATAGAATATAATTTAAATTCCCAGGAGGGAGGGACTGCATTCTAAAGGAGTGAGAGCACAGTTTAGGTAGTTTGGTTGGGCCAAAAAAGGTCAAGAGCGCTTCCTCCCTAGAAGTTCTCAATATATATATATTTAATGATGCAAGTAGTCTGCTTTAGTCTGGCAAAATTCTGTCTGTAGGTGAGGAATAATAAAGAAAACTGCTTAGAGGTTTCTCTGCATGTTTTTGGAGCCTGACACATAGAGAGTTTGGAGCAAGAGAGGTTTAATATATTTCTGAAACAATGTCAGATATTATATTTGTGGCAAAATATTTATATTTGAAAGTCCTTTGAGACATTAAAGCACAGGGGAGAAGATGATTGCTAGAGCGACAGTCATTTATGTAGACTCCAAGACTCCAATAACTACTGGAGGCTACTGAAATGACACTGGTTCTGTATTTAATATTTAATATTAAGTGCTTCATGAAATGAGATATCGTACTGAAGGTCATCAATCTTAGGTTGCTAAGCTAGAGGAAACAATCAGAAGCCTGTTATAGTTTATGAGGTAGCATAATGGGTGATTTATTGCTCTGGTAGAAAATGTAGATTATTATTGCATAAGTGCTGACACGTCATTTGGCTTTAGTACATTACTAGAGTCTGCACTGAAGGAATTTTTCTTTGTACATTACTTTCCGTCCATACAAGCCGTGCGAAAACTGTCTTTTGGAGTTATTTAACTATGGGACTACTACTTCTACTGAAAAAGGAACATTTTTCCTAAACTTACAAGTTTGATGTTTACTGAAGAAGAATATGAGCATGAAAAAATGGATCTGTCAAGTTGTGACTACCCAAATTTTGAGGTTTTCATTTTGTTTTGAATTTGTGCAACAGCAGATACCGGTTGATATACTTTATGTACCTAAACCACAAGACTAACTGAATACTGCTGTCATTTCTGTTTGGGAACCATGGAAATTCAGAAAGAGAAGTTTGTTCCTGAAGTTGGTATATCTATATGCATTTTAAAAACATTTTCTAGTAGTCTGTATTATTTATTAGGAAAACAATATTAAGACAATTTTGATAGTTATGCTGAATATTGGTAAAATGATTGGGATCCAGAGGTGTGCTGTTTAGTATGCCAAAAGAGTTTGAAATTTGTCAAGCGCTTTTTTTGCCTTTTTCATTGATTAGTAGATCTCAGTGCTGTGTTATATGTTGCTTTTAGAAATATCAATTTTAAAAACTGTGCATTTGAAGAGGAAGTAGGGTTATTAAAAATCTTAGCCCTGGATATTCAATACATTTTTACAAATGTTGTCTTGTGTTCATTAAGATAGAGTTGATAGCCCACATGTGGTAAAGTCAGGCAGGAAAAACAGCATGAAACCGTGAATACTTTGATCATTGTAAATTGCCATTATATTGAATTTGTTCATTGTATGTCTACTTTCTGTAGGATCAGTTATGTTGCTTTGAATATATAGTAATTAAAATAGATTTAGGTTCAGAACCTAAATCTATGTAAAAATGTGTTTGGTTTAGAATTTGTAAATAGACTTCTTAATGTTTATTTTAATGAACAGAAAATAATTATTTGATATCTCCTGAGAAAAGTTGTAAAACTTGTATCCAGGGTAAACAACCATTCATCTTGTTAAAATAGATAGGTTGACTATGTTAGAGTCAATACTACATAACACTTGAATAATTAAATATTTAATTTTTACTGGCTTATATTTTAATGTTTTTACTAATCTCCAAATCAAATTAAAATGCCCTCGACATATGAACATCATACAGAAGGATTGTAACAACATAGACATACAGTAAGTGTATGTATTTATACATTACCTGTATATACATTTAGGCAAAAAAAAAAAACCATCAATGGAGATAATGGCAAAGTTCCCAAAACATGTTCTTCTTGCCTTATGCCCCAAATTCACAATGTTTTAGAAGATTATTTTTATAATTCCTGTATTTACCATATTCTTAATGCTAAAAATAAGCTTGGTATTCTTTTTAGTACCTTGTTAATTTAAAATATGCACATGCAAACCAATTTCCAGTAAAATGCTTCCTATTCTTTTTTCTTTTAGTTTTATTCAGATGAACAGTTTACCTCATAATTCTACCGAGCTCGTATTTAGGTAGATGATATTTAATCTAGGCTGAGTCTATGCAGGTTTTCACACACTCTGAAATTGTCCTTCTCTAAAAAAGAATAAAGAAAATAAAGAAATGGAAATCCTCTCATTTATTCTTCCCTCAACGTATAAGATGATAGTAGATTCTTATTATTCCTGGGTACAAGAACTATATGACTTTAGTCCTGGATACAATGGAAAGCTATATAGTTGTATCCTTTCCTCAACTGATAACAATTTATAATATAGCTCTCCATCTGCCTAATCCAAATACTGATTTTCAGAATGTTACAACTACAATTAGACCTATTTTTTGAAATGACATTGAGATATCTATCTATTCAATATTTCCTTTGCCAAACACATTTAAAATTGAATTGTTTGACTCTTGATTCAAGACAAGTAAGAGCCTTTTATGGAGTAAAAGTATTCTTTGTGAATTGTTTTAAAAGAACTTGGCTCTCATTTAGGTTTATTTATTACCTTTCTGCCCCAGTAAAATTGTTTAAAGTTATAATAAAAATAGAACAAACAATTAACATCTGATAAAAACAGAGTCACTCTTAATGTCTTTATTCCCTCTGAGACTAAAACATCTTGGCTAAAGAAGAAAGTCTTGTTTTCTTTTTCTGAAAACAGAAAAAGAAAAAAACCTTATTAAAATTCCTAAGGAAATCTATTGCATAGCTTGGGGCGAGTAAAAGGAAGGGCCTTTTCTCATATGTCTAATGAATGGTGTTTGGAAAGTGCTTATATCTTTAAGAGAATGTCTCCTCCTGATTTTTTTGGGCATTTTAAAAATTATGTTAGGCCCCAGCGATTTTGGATTTTAAAAATTGGAACACTATCTTAAATTGTGCTTCAGAAAAAAGTTGGCTGCCTTCAGGTCTATCAATATGGGCACAGTCTGGGCCTAATAGCGTGAATTCATTAGTAGCCTGAATACAGAATTCTAAAATTTGCCTTTCATGAAGCTCATTGTAGCTGTTGCACTGTAACCATGTAACTCTTCCTGGTTCCAGAAAAGTTGCAATAGACGAATTAACATGATGGAGCAAGTACCTGCCTTGCCTTTGTCACTAATCTGGAAATCCATAAAGACAATAGAGATCAGGAAGCACTGTGAACTTTCTCTTTCAGGGGAAATGTAGTCCCCATCCATAATGCCCAGAGCTTCCGACTGATCAACAATACTTTTGGCTCAGTTTGGTTCCTTTCAACCAGCCCGTTACTGAAGATAGGCAGCAGTCCTGCTGAATCTGCTTCCTTGGAGTTAGATGCATTAGACTCAAGATTTCTTCCAGCAGTGTCATGCAGGAATTTGGAACAAGGTGGAAGGGTGGGAGATGTCACTGGCTTAGACTTGAACAGTTGGTCTACCAGCATTGGATGTATGCAGTCTCTAGAACCAACATGGGTGTGATGTTTTAAGACAAGGGTCTTCAAACTTGGCAAGGTTAAGACTTGTGGACTTCCTGAGCTAACATGACTGGAGGAGGAATTCTGGGAGTTGAAGTCCACAAGTCTTAAAGCTGTCAAGTTTGAAGAC
>JAOYMU010000263.1:6113342-6130722 GCA_025802295.1 Psammodynastes pulverulentus | reverse complement strand
CTAGTGATTGATGATACGAAATCCAGCATGATTATCTTGTTTGCTGTGTTTACTATTCTATAATAATAATAGTAATAGTAGTAGTAGTAATATATTTAGTGAGAATAAGAAAAATGCTGCTTTACAGAAGTTGCAGAGATAACAAATATATATACCTTTGGCCATTGTTTGTTGCAGAATTGTAGTAGCACGATTTGGTCTTGGCAATTAAATGTATCTAATGCTATTTGAGCAGCAGGAAGAAAAATCCTGGTGTTGAAATGGACAGAGGCATTTATTTTGCTGTGACGTCCTTCCCATGGTGGCTCATCAAGCACTGGCAGAAAAGTATGCTAGCTTAAAAAATGCTGACTGCACTGTTCCTGTTTTCTATGTAGATGGATATAGCATTTGAATACAAATGTTGTGTAGCACACTAAATACTCAGAATTCAAAAATGATACCAAGAGTTCTAACAAAAGAGAGCAGTACATAGGATACAAACAACCACCCCCAATAACCTGAAGACTTGATATGGTTATCCTTATTGGCACTGAGTGATTGAAAACAAAACAAAAAGAAAGGCTTTTCCACTCCTATGAATTGTCCTATATTTATTACTATTCTGGCCCTTCATCTAAATATATTTTCTAGTCAAGGTGAATTGGATATTGTTTAGATCAGAACAGATGTATTACATTTTTTTTGGTCTTATTTTTGCTTTGTATAGATGGCTTTCTATAAACAAAGTAAGAAATATTTTGTGTCCATTCCAGCAGGCACCAATTTCTGCACTTTCTAAACAAGAACTAGAGCAATTAATTAGGAAGCTTAAAAAAGCAAGTAACAGTAAGTATTTTATGTTTATGTGGGTAATCACACAATGTAAATGTAATTTGAAATAACTGCTTTGTAATTTTATGGTTTTTGATATGTATGAGAATTACATTGTAAAGTTGTTTACATTTAAAATATTTGCAGAGTTGGATATTAGTTTTTTCATACAATAGCAACAACAAACATTTGAGAGAAAAATTACATTGTTAATTCAATTCAAATTCAAACATGAAATTCTGCATTCTTTTCTCAGCTATAAATTATAAACTTAAGGACCAAATTCTTTCTCATCAAGCCTTACAAGAAGCCCTAAATGATCCCCAAAATGGAGATGCAGCTTTTAAACATTTGAAGCAACAGGTACCTGTCTTGCAAAAAATAATATATTTAGTAGAACTTTTTGTTCTGAATAATTTGCTTCCTAGTGAGCGAACAACTTATTGTTCCCTTTAAAACACTGATAATGTTATACATGGTTTTTAATCTCAGTTTAATCCACAACCCTAGATTTCCCTAAAATTTCATAAGAATATTAATGAATCTGATTTTTATGTATACTGTAATATCCTGGGGGGCGGGGGAGTTCTAGATTTTGCATAAAGGAAATTAATTTTTTCTAGTAAATATTAAAAATAAATGTCAGCATGAAAGAATGAGTTTTCTAAATCTAATATAAATAATATAATTTGAATTTAGAGTAATAAGTCATGCAAACCCTAAGGAAGATAGCATAGGACTAAATCACAAAGCCTATGCATATTGAAAGAATTAAAATTAATAATACAACAGCGTTACAAAAATCTGTTGCTGATTTTAGGATTCATTAATGCTTAATTCAAATAGTACAATGAATATCTTTTCTGGTTCATAAATAAACTTGATGTCTATAGGCTTCTATATTAGGTAACATGAAAAGATTGCATTTACTTGGACCAGGGAACTGTTTTGTGGAATTTGGAGCCGGACGGGGAAAACTGTCCCACTGGTTGGATATAGCTTTACAGGATGCCCAAGATGTTCATTTTCTTCTTGTTGAAAGGGCATCTACCAGGTTCAAGGTAAGACAAAATTAACATTTTAATAATGCTATATGTAAAAAAAAGTTTAGAATTATTGGATTTGGAATCTTGCCAGTGCTAAACATTTTTGTCTGGGTTGTAAAAAATAACTAGTGTATATAGACCCAATATGTCGTAATAATGTAGTTTTGACCCTGCAGGTAGATGGCAAACACAGAAAACGTTACTTTGAGCGGCTTCAAGTTGATATCCAGCATTTATGTTTAAGTAAGTTGCTTAAAGGTCTCTCTATGAACTCTGAAAAACAGTGCAAATGAACATGGTTGTTGTTGTTGTTTTTTAAAAAAATAATGCAGGTAGTGTTCACTGTAGTTATGATAGAAATGCAGTTGCTACAGAGTTGGTTTTGGATGCCAAGATTCTTCTTGCTCAGATATAAGGTCTGTTGGGTAACGTTAAAAATAAAAGCATTATGGTATCTCAATAGCCCCACCCCCTCTCCAATTTTTCCTGCATTTTTCTTCCCTCTGCTCCCAGCTGCCACTACTGATGTCCTAGAATGGTTCCCCCAGCTCCTCCAATCGTCTAAGTCCCTCTTCTTAGTGACTACTATCATGGTTTTTTCTGCTATTTACTCCTCTCTAAACCCCTTCTAATTAGGATAACTGCATTATTAATTGTTGTATGGGCTTTCCGTATTCTGCTAGAAAAGCCTCTGTGGAAACCAGAATGCTGAATAACACACACACACACACATACACACTTAGATTAATATACATTACATTTAATATTGCTTCTCTTCTTTGACTGTTATTACAATCTGATCAAAACAAATCCATATTAGTATTAATATTACCCTGTAATTAACCTTTAAATCTGTGTTTTTCTTTGGTTTATTACATATTAATGTGGCTGCGTGCCTTACTTTAAGTTCCCCAAATGTTTTGACTTACATGTCCCATCAGCACTAACAGGGATAATGTACAGGGATCATGAGAATTATTGGCCAAGAATTAAGTGTATTGTTCACAAAAATGATAGCAGAATGTCATCATTCTGTTTGGATTTTTTTTGATAGATAAAGTTCCTCTTCTTGTGGAGGAGAACCTATCTCTAATAGGAATTGGAAAGCATCTGTGTGGTGCTGCAACAGGTAAAATCGTATAGCTTGGTCATGTATTGAAAATAATGTAATAGAGTCATATAAAAGATAATGAAGAAAGCTTGTCAACAACTTTTATTCATGTACACATGCTTGCTAACATACATTGATTACTATTGATGCTTGTTCAAGGCTTATTGAAGTCAATAAACATGCTTATTTAAACAGTAACACTAAAAAACCAGCTTAAAATGAATGCTTCATAATACATTTGTGGCAAAAGTAAAAAAAGTTATTTAAACTGCTCGATAATATGGTCCAATTATAAGTTATATAGAGCCTTCACAGTTACATTAATGTGTGCTGACGCTGCATGTAGAAATTAAATATAAAAATAATCTTTATTCCCAGATCTTGCTCTGAGATGCTTAGTTGACACCTATGTGAATTCACGTGCTGAAGAAAAGGAAGGCCCAGTCACTAAACGCCTCAAGACTGATTGTCCTGGCCAAAAACATAGCAAGTGTGCAGTTGAAAACTGGAGCCCTATAGGTGGAATTGTTATTGCACTTTGTTGTCATCACAGATGTGAGTGGCGGCATTACGTTGGCCAAGATTTCTTTACAAGAGTAGGACTTGGCCCCATAGAATTTAATTTTATCAAAAGAATGACCAGCTGGGCTACCTGTGGCATGAGAGAAAGAAGAACAGAGACCAGCAGAAGTGGCATACAAAATAAAGGACAAAGAAACGTAGATGAACATGATCAGGATAATATAAATACTGACTGCAGTTTGGATACTCTTCAAGGGTATGTGGTCACTTTGAGTACAATTATCTGCCCCGCTACATAGACCAGACTAAGAAATTAACTCCACAGGAAGACTAAAACAATTTTTTGAGATTTACTATAATAATACAATCTTGCAAGTATGATTGTACTATATCTCCTCCTTCCGATACTCCAGTGAATTAGGGTAGCATCTGCCTGAGCCACTTCCAAATGTTATCTCATTGTTCTGGACATAAATGTTTTTGCTTCTTTTGCCCAAATGTCTGTTCTTGCATACTTCCAGCAAGGTGATTGTCCTTATACTCTAACAACAATAGGTTTTGGAAAAAATATGTCGTCTTAAATATTTTCACTGCCAAAGTATATTTTGTCATTTATGCAGTTAGAAAGTCTAAAATTGGATTATTCTTTATTCGATTAACATTTATGTCACAACGGATTAGTAGTTTACTAATCAATGACTCCTTGATTTAAATTGGAGGAAAAAAAACAAGTTTGCAATGAATTGCTTGAAATAGAGTGTCCAAAAGTTAGTCACTTTAGTTTCTAAAGCTTTTTTCCCCTTTTTTGTTCTAGGCTGCTGACTGCGGATGAACGAAAACAGATAGGGCACCTTTGCAAGCTGTTGATTGATCATGGTCGCATCGAGTACTTACAGCAGAGAGGATATGAAGCTGTGTTGCAACGCTATACAGACTCAAGTGTGTCATTAGAAAATGTTCTTCTGACAGCTGTTCCATCTCAGTCTTCATTTTCTTCCGTAACTACTTAAAAGCTTCAAGAGGTCTTTCAGGAGTTGCACTGCTTCCAGAATTTTTGCAAGTTTGTAACATCCAGGATTATGTTTAACAAACTAGGGATAGTTTACCGCATCCTTTAAATCAGAAAAAAAATACTAATAAGTAGATAACTCAAAATATTTATTACAACAGATCCTCATTACAGTTTCTATGTGCTCCCAAAAATTGTAATACCATATCAGCTTGGTGTTATTTTTTGTCTTCAGTCAGTGGTACCAGCAATACCTGGAATATCACTTTCCATATTTTCTGAAAGAAAAATGTAATGTTTGCCAAAAAATATACTACATTTTTCAGAAATATACCAACTTTTTAAAAGTTTTTTTTTTCTAGTATATATGAGGTTTTCAAAAGTATTTTAATCTATATTTTTACAAAAGATTAAACTGGCCTATGAACCCACTGAGGGGCAAGATTGATACTTTTCACAGTACTTAATGGTTATGCATCAGCAAGTGGAATTTCCTCTCTTTTCCTATGCTCTTATTGCATTTGTCCACTCTGCCCCTGCAGTTCTCTTGAAGAGAGAGTTCCATAGCACAACAGGAAAGGATTAATCTCTCTAGATTCTGTGATCTCATTATAAACCAGGATGTTTCAAAGATCTGTTCATTGGATCATTGCAGTGTGGTTCACATAACATTAAAATTATGCATTTTAGTGCTAAAGCAAACAGTATTAGGGTTTGCTTCGTGTATCAGAATTATTTATTGTTCACAGTAGGATTAATATTTTGGATCTCAACTTTTAAACACTATAAAATGCCACAATGGCAAGGAAATTCTAGTATCACAAATTTTTCCTTTAACAATTCTTAAAATATATTATAGTCCACATTTGTCTGATTCAAACTTTTTAAAAGAGATAATGTTTGGCTGTTATTGTCTACTATGAAACTAACTATTTTGGCTTCATGCTTTCTATCCTCAAGGCCACTATTGCTTGTCTAATAAACCATCATTAAAAGCTGGTTTAATGTTATGTGCAAACTCAGCTGTTGAAAAATAGGGCACTCTCCTCACTGAGTCTGTATTTATTTTTAACCATAAATAAATGGTACCTTCACCGTTGAGTGACTTCTGAATATATAGATGCATGAACTGAATTCCATAGAGTTCTTGTTCCTCCTCTTCTTCGGGATTCTGGCAAGGAGGAAGTGTCACTTGCAGCTTTAATGGGTTATCTCTGAAGTTGACAAATCTATTATATATGATATAATGGATTTAAGGAACTGGTATTCCTTAAACTAGAAACACTCTTTCAAACTATTTGATTTTTAGATAAAAATATTGGTAATACAACCCCTATGAAGCCTCAGTGAAGGCAGTGTTAATATATTGTGTTCTTTGGAATCTTAAGTCTCATTTCATATGGAATACTGAATAATGGTTCAGTGTTAATGAGCCTGTATTAGGTCTGCATTCAACTAATCCCCCCACTTCTCACTTCACAGAGAAATATGAGAATCTGATTTAGGTTAGCCATGTTGACTTTTAAACCTCGCTGGATTTTTTAAAATAAGCTTTTTAAATTAAAATTTTGATAAAAATTGTATGGTAGAAGTGTAGATTCCAGATTGTCACAGCTTGTTTTTAACAAAACATAAAGATAACCACAATATATCAAATTCAGGTGAGATTATAAACTGTGAATACACTAAACAAAACCATCTGATCTCATGTTTATACCTATGAGGAGGAAATGTGGCTCAGTTAGGATCATTATTTTCACGTTAACTAAAATTCTGTACCATATAAAATTGGAATCATTCTATCTTTAGCCTAAACGCCAGTTTGGTATAGTGGTTAAGGCATCAGGCTAGAAACCAGGAGACCATGAGTTCCTATCCTGCCTTAAGCACAAAGCCAACTTGTTAACCTTGGGCCAGTCACTTTCTCTCAGCCCTAGGAAGACAGCAGTAGCAAACCACTTCTGAAAAACCTTGCCAAAGAAAGCACAAGATTATTTAAAATGTCATATGCTATTACAGTTCTGGATTTCCTTCATCTCAGCTATTTTCTAATAGATGCAGAAGAATCTCTATATAACTAAAAATACCAGACATGGACAACAAAGCCGGTTACATTTATCTATAGCATTTAATCTTCCAACTGCAGCTAAGAGGGGTTTTTTTCCCTTGCCTTAGGTTTAGCATGTCCTTCAGACAAACAGGAATATCTTGCAGTTTGTTGCTGGTGAGAACAAGGGTGGTTATATTCTTAAGATTAGAAATGGATTCAGGCAAACAGGTTACTTCATTCCTTTGGAGCCACAAAGTATGTAAGTTTTCTGCTCTGTAAAGTCAAACATAGTAAGAAAAACAACTGAACATTATATACAATAGTTTGTCTTACTGTGGAAATTTCTTATTTTGGCAGGACCTTGGAGTGCAAAAGTAAAATGTGATAACTTAAGCAATTTGCAGTCTTAAAAGTCCTACTCCCTGCCAGAAAATCATGCTTTTCTGCTTGCTGTTTATATTGGGCGGAGTTGACAATACTTTATATGTGTTCCTACTCAGTAAGAAATACTGCAGATTTCCATCGGAAAAAATATGAACAGTCTTCAGCAAAATAATTATCATTTATCTGTTCATCCTTCTCTGAACCAAATATTATTAAAATTGTAAGTGCCATCAGATAAAGATCTGAACCTAGAATGGCTGATTTTAAATTGGCACTATCTAAATGTTGGTAACCGTTATATTTTTCAACCTTACTTTCCCCATCTGCAAAACAAATAACTATTTACCTGGAAGATTTTTTTTGACAACAAATGCTCAAAACATAGCAGAAGTTAAAATGTTATGGAAATTATTTGAATCAAGTCAATTTCCATGATATTTTTGTTTGTTTGTTTGAAATCAGTTAATGGTATACATTTCAGTTTATCTACTTAAACAGATTTTTAGATCATATTTTAAAAAGTCTTTGTCTTAGGACTGTTTCGGGATACATGTAATTCAATTGCTTGCCTGAATTATATTGTATTTGTTTCATTAGGCAAATAACAACCCCTAACCTTTTGTTTTTGTCTATAAAATTAAAACTACAAGATCTTTGATAATTAAATCACAATGACATGAATCACATCTCTTATCATTGCATTTACTTGTCAATATTGCCAGGGATTTCTTTCAGCCTGTTGCTCGCCATATCTAGCCATTCCAGGTTAGGCATATCTAGGATAACTGGGGGGAAAGTAGTGAACCGGTTCATGCTCAGGTCCAGGTGAGAAAGCTTCTTCAAATTGCTCAGCTAAAAAAAGAAATGAAGAATCTTAGTGACAATTCATTTTCATAAACCACATTTCATTGAATGATAGGTATAATGGAACAGGGGGAAATTCTGTGTTCTGGCAAAACGTCTATCATGCGTTTTGCTCAGGGATTGCGAGGGAAGTGAACAAGGCAAAAAATAAAGAGTTTTTTTAATCACGCTCAACCAAGGTCTGGGTGAAGAGATTCAAAACACCAGCAGGGTAGGAGCCATTAAATTTAATTTCATTGTATGAAACGTCAGTGAGACTTTGATTTGAGTACACAGGTGATGTAATTTATCAGCACTGACATCTCACATGCAGCTGCTTTAAGTTACAGAGAAGTAAAATCACCATTTGATGCCTCCATGTCAGTGATATATTTTGCATGACTGATGAAGCAAACTAGTATATTCACATAGAGGAGCAAAAAAAAAAAGAATGTTCATTAGCTGGTCATTTATTAATTTATTACAAGTCATTTAAACCACATCTTTTTATTGTGAACATAGAGTGGAAGACTATGGTATTTCCTAACCTGATGAGGAAGATCACAGATGTCTCTATTTACTGCCAGTTCCAATCTTTCTAAGCCAACACAGTTGCCTAATTCTTTAGGAACCAACTTAATTTTATTGTAACTGAGGATCAACTCCTGAAGATTTGACAATTGACCTATAGGAGTAAGACAGATTAAAGAAAGCCTTGGTTTAATATTCACTTGCAAAAAGCTTCCTTTTAAACAAAAAGCAAGTTGTTAAAATTAGAGGGAAAGGAAAAACATCAGGAATATTAGTATTAAGAGAAAGCTACAGATTCTTAAGACTCATTTTAGAAGTCTAATATTACTTCAGCCACTCATAGAAATGTCAGATTGCCAAAGAACCAATATTAGAAACTAATTTCACTTCCTAGTTACAGAATTATTGATCCAGCCAATGACAAATATTCAAAAATGTGTATAATTTAGTGGGAGCTCAACATTTTTTTTAAAATACCTATCCCATCAGAAGTTTTCATTTTCTTGTCTCTGGTGTCCTTTAAATAAGTCTTAAAGACCTTTTCTTCTTCCATTCTTGGATGGGGCTTCTTTTCACTGGAAGTTTTGCATAATTAGGTTTTGTTCTTTTGGTTTCCATTATTTTTATCCTTTTTTTTTTAAAGTAAGCTACTCTAAGTTGATGAAATTGGTCTATAAATTTCATACAATAAGTAACTCAGCTGTGCTCAGTTGGTGTCCTTCAGATGCATCAGAGTTACAACACAGAATTTCCAAACTCAAGCCAAGAGATAATAAATTCTGCAAGCTGTAGTCTCAATACATATAAGGAAGGTTACTTAGGACAGCGCTCCTCAAGCTTTGCAACTTAGCGACCTGACTAGGGGGGTGGGAAGAGGGGAACCAGGCCATGCAAGTGGCAAGCTAGCGCATGCGTGAACACACAGCTCAACTTGCTCCAGTGGTGGACCAGTATACACATGCCGCACAGTTCAACTTGCACAAGTTGAGTTGCGTATGTCAGTGCACGCATGCCTGCCCACCGCTTATGTAAGTTGAGCTGTGCTTGCACCAGCCTGCCATTCGCATAGCCCAGTTCCGAATAGGCCGTGGCCCATAGTGGGATGCAGCCCCTGGGTTGGGGACCCCTGACTTAGAATCCTGAAGGAATCAGGAGGGACAATAAAAACTGAGGAAAAAAAGCATCCTTTGTTCCAGAAGCAGCTGCTTCCTTCAGGTTGCCAAATGTCAGAAATCTTTTATTCCCATGCTGAAGAAACCCATCAATTCACTCCAGTGTCTCTTCTGTAAAGCATCTCAACACAACACACTTCTTGAAAGATAAAATTGAAAGTCAATTGACAAGGGAAGTTAAAAAAAAAACAACCCAGGAAATTCTGCTCAATCAAAATGAACCAGAAACTATTTCCTATGCTAGCAGCCCCCATGCTCCAGTCTAGAACATGTTCCTATATGGAGGTACTTTTCACCACAATTTTCTTAACATTTCAAAAGACTGTAAGACAATTAACATCCCTTTGAGGTTTAATGATTGTGGCAGCATGTATATTGTTATATACTTTTATGTGTGTCATTTATTCAGAGTAGTAGTCTTTTGTTCTCCTTTCTTGACTCATTGATAGTAATTGGACTATGCAGATATTGCTAATAAATAATCTTGTCAATATCTGATGAAAGTGGCCTGTTACAAAAAGCACATGTCAAATTAAATGTATAATATTTATAATGTTTCAAGACTCACTGTTTTACTGTTGCATTAATTTTATCAGATAATCATGGGAACCTTCTGGAATAGAGTGAAAACATCTCTTAATGCTATAAAGCACAATATATGTTTTGAAGAAACCCCAAAAAATAAAAAGTTAAACAGAACAGAATAGTGCTCTCAATTTCTTTCAAGCACCTGTTGTTTATCAAGAAGGAATTTTTCAAATTGTTTCCAAAATATGACTTTTTAAAATTAAGTAATTCCATAATTTTAAGGAACTCTAATTCAGAACACAACCTAAAGAGGCAATCGCAAGGAGGAATGTTGACATGAAACTCACCAATCTCCCTAGGAATTTCTGCAATGGAATTTCGAGATAGATCCAGGACAATGAGATTTTGAAAGCGACCAATGTAGTGAGGGATTTTGATCAAATTAGTTCTGTGAAGTTGCCATTCCTGCAAGTAATTCAGTTTCAATAAGCAAGAAGGTAGAGTCTAAATTTGAATGAGAGAAAACAAAAAGGGGTGGAGCCTCTAAATAAACTAGATCAATAATACTACAGGCAGTCCTCAATTTATGACAATTGGGACCAGAATTCCTGTTGCTAAATGGGATGATTATTAAACGAGTTGCACTCAATTTTACAACCATTTTGCCATGGTTGTTAAGTGAATCATAGCAGTTAAGTGAATCATGGTTAGACCAGAGTTCCCCAACCTTTATCGGTTGGCAGTCCAGAGCAGGGGAGGGGGGAAAGAGGGGAAGGTTTTATGGTAGGGGCAGGTGCATGCTCGTGCGTGAGCATCCATTGCTCACATGAGGGGGCGCAAATTAGGCCCTGAGCACTTGCACAAATGGGGCCATGAATGCACACGATGCCCGTGCAAGTGTGACCCCAAGTGCCCATGCGAGTAAGGCCCTGAGTGCCTGCAACGCTTGTGTGAGTGGGGCCATGAGCTCCTGCATGAGTTAGGCCCTGAGTGCTCGCACAAGTGGGGCAGCAAGCACCCACGACGCTTGCACAAGTGGGGCCCCAAGATGCCCTGAGTGCCTGCAACACTCGTCCAAGTGGAGGTGCGAGCCCCTGCAACGCTCCTGCCACTGGGGCTGTGCAGGTGTGCACAGGCACTCGCACTAGCCAGCCACTCGTGGCCCAGTTGTGAATAGGCTGCGGACCAATAGTGGGCCATGACTCACAAGTTGGGGACCCCTGTGTTAGACATATCTGATTTCTCTCATTGCCTTTGTTTATTGGAAGCTGGCTGGGAAGGTTGCAAATGGTGATCATATGACCCAGGACACTGCAGCCATTGTAAATACATGCCAGCTGCTAAGTGTCTGAATTTTGATCACATGAACCTGGGGAATGTTGTGACAGTCTAAAGTGTGAGGACCAGTTTTTCAGTGCCATTGAAAATTGACAGTCAATAAAAGTACATTTGTAAGTTAAGGACTACTTGTATATTAAAAGGTTGCAATAATCAGTTTTAGGAACTAAAGACACTGATACAAAATACAGTGTACCTAACCTGGGGTGTTAAAATTACAGATAGCCTCTTATAAAAAAAACAACGCTAAGAGAATGCTGCCATACATTGATTATTATACCCTGAGTTGTATGCAACTCAGGTTTTTTTTTTTTAAAAAACCCAGATATTTAAGAAACACAACCAAGCAAAAAGAGAATATATATATATAATTAGGAATTTCAAAGTAATACTGGATTAGTACTGCATATAAAGATGATCTTATATCAATTCAGCAGTTTAAAACCATTGCCAAAATCAAATCCTTAATCAATACATCTAGATCTTGATTTATACAGTTAACGAATCCCATGAAATGGTACATTATTTGAATTTACACTAACTGAACTCTTGTTTCTATGGAAAATATGGCAATTGGTTCTACCTTGACAGAAATAGGTAACAATTTCAAATATAAATTATCATATATCTGTTAATGAATTTTTACAGGAAAGAATAGAAAAAATATATCTACAATTCAAATTTATTAACAGAGTTATAGTGACTATAGAAAGTATCTAAAAGCATTTTTTAAATATTATTCCTAAAGGTAATCTTACACTGATTAAAACTTTATCTCTCAACCTCCTAGTAGATGTTTGCAAACAACAAAATGGTAATGCCACTTTGCCGTTTTTTAAATTTCCCATGCACGTTTTGTAATAATGTGCACTGTAGATTTAAGCATTCCAATATCTTGTCCTATTTTAGTGTTGCTAAACATTTGTGTTGCTAGACATTTATATAGTTCAACTACATCAAATTTTTGCTTTAAAAAGCCTCTTCTTTTTTTAAACTTGTTCTCTTTTCCTTTGACAGAATATTTCTTTTTTTTTCCATTTTACACATACAAAGATGAACATTTCTGCATGTATGAGCCTTAACTGCTCACAATCTAGTCTCTCATGAACTGACTTTTGGGGGCCATTAAACCCAATCTGATATCAATTTACAATTCACACTTAAATCAAATATTGCATTGTTTGAATTCACATTAATCACATCCTAGCTATACTTAGCAAAAGGGATGCAGTTCTTTTCACATGTTTTCAAGGGCTCTCATCCAAAACAAATGGCTCTTGTAGTTCTCTGGGAAATGGGAAGCAGCTGAACATTAAACTAATAAACCAAAACACTGAAGCAAAGTGAAGAATGAAAAATCATCTCTTAGTAGTTTTTGAACAAATACCTGCCATTCCTCCTGCTCAATCCTTAAAACAGCCCTTCCATCTTCGTGGATTACTTTCCCTTTCAGCTTGGCCAAACTTGCCCTCTCTTCCCAAATAATTGTCAGTCTAGAAATAAAAGTTGTAAGGCTTTAAAGATGCATTTTCCTTATTGCTGCAACTTCCATCATGCTTTAAAACATTTCGAGTCTCGAATTGATCAGGCAGCACAACCAACAATTGTGCTATCAAACAGTGAAGCAGTTAATATCACTGTGTCTCAGAAACCAAAAGCTCCTAAATCATCATACTGCACTGTATTTACTACTGAGATGTGTATCATCTTGGGGCTGGCTGGCCTTGACATAGAGACTTTAGCAGCAGAATACTTTACTTTTACTTTATTTCAGACTTCTATACCGCCCCATTTCCGTAGACTCGGGGCGGTTTACAACAAAATAGAAAATAAAACAACAACTGAACAGATACTATTTAAAATCCAATACAGCTAAAATCTATATTAATACCTATTTAAAAACCCTAACTAAAACCTGGAATGTATTGCTACTGCTACTTGCAGAAGAGAGTATTCTGGAACATTTAAAGAATTCTACTACTTCTATTTGCTGTTTTTCACACTGAGAACTCCCAAAAATCACAGGGAGATCCCAGTGGAAATGTGATCATACTTCTCATCCAAAGGACCCCTAATACTGAGTACCTACCTCCCTGCAGTCTTCTGACTGAATTCTTTTTGCTTCCGAAGCTCTTCCGTAATTTTCTGGATTCTGACTTCCCACAGGTCTTTAATAGCCACAAATGAGCCAACACAAACAGATGCTTCAGTCATAGCTTTTCCGCATTCAAACGCAGCACCCACTTTTCACTTTTTAGCATGGTATCCAGAAGTGTCATGAGCAAAAGAGGAAACCCACATTAGATTGACAAATGCCTTCAATTTCTGGATTTTTAATTGACATTCAGGAGAAACATCTATAGGAAGGACAAACCATTAATTCACCATTAACACCATTAACACCATAGCCTATTCTTAGAGTCTTGCATGTAGCTGCCAGCTTTTGGACAAAGACTGACAACTGTGCAAAATAATGGCAATTGGGAACCACCAGCCATTTGAAAAGCACGGTCCCAATTTTAGCTGCAAAGCAATAACAAACTCCTTGCCAATTCACTACACCCTCCAGGAGTGAATTAAAGGATTTTATCAACCACTTACTTGAAACCACAGATGTTTTTCCATGACCCAGAGATTTCTGTACAGTAAGAATTCCGTCATGAATCTTGATCACTTTGTTAAAGCCATTAAACCCTTTCTGTCAGTTATGACAGAGCAAAATGTCACGGCAGCGAGATTCTAATTTTAACCCATGACATTGGCAGGAACAAGTTCAATTACTAACAACCTTCACAAAGAGTGACTGCAGCCATAAAATAAAGTCCTGCCTGAGGGAAAAAATTCAATAGATCTAGATTCTAGAGAAACTGTTAAAGAATAAAGGCGTCATACTAATGACAGAGATTATTAAAGACAAGACCACAGTGTCTCTCTGTTGTAACAGAGATTTGTGAAACCTGTACCATCAGGAAGGCTGAATGAAGCAAAATTAAAGCTTTCTTGGAGATCATGGAATTCTGTTTTCTTCAGATGCTGGAGAAAACTGCAGAGCGGTTTTGGTCCATAAGAACAAATAATTGAAAACTAGATGAAGTGAAGTAGGCTTAGTCATTGGTAGCATTAAGAATGGAACTATACTTTAGATATTTTGGACCTGTGTGAAGGAATGAATCACTGGAAAAGGCTCTGATAGTGGAGAAACTGAAGACATGTGAAGGAACCAAGATAACACAAGGTGGCTCAGAACTATTACTGATTGCATAAGCCTGATTTACAAATCAAAGAGTTACTGACAATCCTGGCAAAATGATGCATTGGTCCAGCAACCATCTGGAAATGCTTCAACCCCCCCACCACCACCACAAATATTCTTTATGGTTTTCTTTAAAATTTTCCCTCAGCCCAAACAGCGTATTGCAGCTGGTAACAATTACTAAGATTATTGTAATCCAGGCCACAGCACTGTAAAACAGTAAATACTAAGAATTTTGGTTAAGCTCCGATTCAAGAAGGAATGATTTTTTATAACTTCCAAAGTTTTTAATAGGAGCCTAAAGTTCAAAGGAAGATTGAAACGTGAGGACTTTTTTTTGCCAATGCAAAACATTGCATTGACAATGAAGGAAACTGCAGCTTTTACATAGATGTGTGCATTTAGAATAGGTGTCCACAAATTCTTCAGCTCATTTGACCCCATCAAGAAGTTCATATGAACATTTATATGAAAATAATTTAATAAATACTATTTTTAGACTAATAACTCCTTGGACAATCCCATTGATCCTTTGGGTCAATATTGACCATTTTGGAAAACCGCGGTGTAGAGGATCCAGTCGCATAATAGTACCTCAGATAAACTACAAAGGTTGTAAATAGTGGGATTTATTAAAATATGCTTTATTAAACAAAAAACAACAAAGAAATGTTCACGTTATATGTGTTCATGTGTTATATAAAATTCCTTAGAGATCTACTGATTTATCAGTTTTACATTTCTTCTGCTTGTTCCTCAAAATAATGAATATAGAGAAACACCCAGATCTAGATATGTTCCCCTTTCACAGATTATATATTACAAGGATCTTAAATAAACATATATATGTATATACTTACACATTTACAATAGGTTTCCTTAAATTGACATTCACCACAAACTTTCATTCTGAAATTTTTAATATTCTGTTAAAGGCATGTGGTCATTTTTTAAGGCTCCCTAATAATCATATTCACTTTTGGAGTATATAGATTTTAATCCTATTTCAGTTTTTACAGCATGTTTTACACCTGAAAAAGCTATTCATCTATGGCTCTATAGCAAAACCTTGTTTATGAAAATGGGTTTACAATAGTGTTATTTAAACTTGGCAACTTTAAGATGTGTGAACTTCAAGAACTGAAATCCACACATCTTAAACTTGCTAAGTTTGAAAAACAATGGTTTACAAACTACTATTAGACATTTCAAAGATCTCCACATTAACTGTTAGCAGCTTCACACATTACAGAAATGCTTGATGCAGTCTTGGATCTTATGTATGCCTAGCGTTACTTCTATGCTATAAAAGCCAGCTCCAAATTTGGGGGTGGGGGTGGGGGGAAATATCCATGGTCCAGGGTTTGCCATTCTTCTAGTGTACATATTCATTTCAGTAATGAAGAATGTCTGATACAAAACTTGAATATTTCAAAAGAATATTTTAAAAAGAGAACAGTTAGCACTATATGTCAAAAAAATGGAACCTTTGCATCTTTAATAAAATAATCATTAAAAACATTTTATTTGAATATCATCTGTAGTGAATTAATTGCATAAGAAATAGTTAACATTTGGTTAATGTTTTCATCCAGGGACTTTCATTTCTAATCAGGTTGCAATTTATTTTGTGAATGGTGCAAGATGTTTTAGAGTCCCACAAGTATTATTAGCAGCCTCCATCGGATAATACCATAAAAGTGGAATATAGCATTATTTTGTCACCATTGGTTTCCGCCACCTTGTGAAGGAGTCACACCCATGACCTATTACAACTTCTAGACAAATAATTTACCACTAAGCAATTCAACTAGACAAAACTGTAACAGATAATCAAGACACAGAGCCAGGATCTGAAAGCTCTAGCAAACGCAATGCAGTTCTGAAGTATGAAATCAGTTTTAATGGCACTTGCTAGCTTAAATAGCCTGATTGCACTTTTGGAATTAAAATAAGCCATCCAGATGTTTGTCTTCTTTACTTAAGATCCACCAGCATGGAAGCAGGATTCTCCAAGTAAGATTTCCACAAGTTAGAAAAACGAGACATGGTTGCACCATCAATGATTCTGTGATCAGCTGACCAACTCACATTCATTATTTGTACTTTAAATACTTCACCTTTACTGTTAAATCGAGGAAGGGCCTAGAAAGTAAAAAAAAAAAATGCTGTAAAAAAAGCAGTGGATTAATTCATGAGAATTTTCCACACCTGAGCAACCTTACAGATAAGATAATTACAAGGTATTTACTCAAGATTTCAAAGCATATGAACAAGCATTAACAGCATTTAAATTTACAAGTCATTTTGACAGCATAATAAGCAAAATGGATTATGGTGGTATTCTATCGGTTCGGCCCGCTTTGGGCGAACCAAAAATGCTATCAGTTCAGTAGAACCGGTAGTAAAAAAAACCCTGCTACTGGTTTGGTAGAACCCATAGTTAAAAATGCTACCGGTTCACTAGAACGGGTAATTAAAAATGCTACCTCCTTTTTCTGACGATCAGCTGTTTTCCCCCATCAGCTAGGCAGCGCGATTTAGATTAGCTAAAAAGCAGGAATTCAGCAGATTTCTTGCTTTCTAAGCGAATCTCAATCGTACAACACAGCTGATCCCCCACCTCGCTTTGCCTAGAAGGCTTCCCTGAGGCCTAGGAGGCAAAAAAAAATGGAGCGCAGGGGAGTGCTGCAAAAGAAAAAAATTAAAAGAAGGGGGAAAGAAAGGAAGGGGAGAAAGAAAGAAAAAAAAGAAAGAGAGAGAGAGAGGAAGGGAGGGAG
>JAOYMU010000263.1:5980388-5992621 GCA_025802295.1 Psammodynastes pulverulentus | reverse complement strand
AGAATTCTTTTTAAAACAAAGTAACGTATTTGCCAGATACTCTCAACAAAAACATCTCATACTGACCAATAAAATAAATACAATTTAAAAAAGTTTTTATTTTTAGTATTTCCATACTATATTCAAAAGCTGATGGGAGAGATAAATCTTACAAGTTCAAGTAGGTAGACAACAGCTAAAATTCAGAATGCTACAATTTCTTGCTGTTGCAACAAAGGCTTTTCTATGTCCTATGCAGAGGAGATAATAGTCCCTGCACAAATGGCTTAAACTGTATCTTAGGACACTGGGTTTTTTGTGGTTATTTCCCCCCCAAAAGTTATGTAAAATGGTGATGCTACTTGTTTATCCATTTCATTCACATAGAGGAAATATATTTAACGAAAACATGAGGCTAAATTTAGAGTAGACTGAGAAGCAATACTGATTTCCCCCCACTTCTTTGTCTATTATTTTACAGGTAATCATCATCTCATGACAGTACTTTGAACTGGAATTTTTATCACTAAGTGATGCAGTCATGAAGTGGAACGTCGTGAGACCATATCGCGTAGTGACGGCACCTAGGGCCGTTCTCACTGCTGTCAAATTAAAATTGTAGGTCATTAAGCACAGACCTCATGTGATTTTGACTTCCGGCCAGCTTCCCACAAGCAGAGTCTCTGGGGAAGCTGACTGGAAGTCGTGAGTCCTGGGTAGCTTGCAAAGAATCCAGTGGGCAGATGCGTAGTATGGAATGAGGTGAGGAATTACAGCAATGAGTACATGTAGGTTAGGTGGGGGTTGCTGCAGCACTGTGCAAGTGTGTGTGGGCTAGGGAGGGGATGTTGCAGTACAAGAGCACTGTGTGGTATAAGATCTCTGGGATCTCACATTCTGTAGGTGACTCCACAGGAGAAAAGGCAGCAGGAGCAACTTGCAACCTTCCCTGCAGGCTTCCCCAGTGATTTTGCTTATGGGAAGGCAGAAGGAAAGGTTACAAATGGTGATCACAGGATAGCAGGATGCTGCAACCATCATATAAGCTGGTTGCCAAATGCTTTTTTGCAACCCTGGACATAGGGCTGCTATAATAGCTGGAACTTTGAATTTTGAGGACTGATTGTAAGTACCACTTGTTCAGCACTGTCACATCTTCAAACAGTCACTGACTGAGTGGTTATCAACTAAAAGCTACCTATATAAATGTAATTAATTCTAACTTAGACAATTTAAAACCCTACTGAATCTCTCCATGCTCTTTGTATATATCTTTAAAAATGTTTTAAAAAAACCAACCGTTGTACTGATATGAACATCTGACACTTTCAGCGTTTCATTACAATGAATTAAAATGGATATAAAAAGAAAGGCGTGCTCACGGAAGGCATTACAAAAATTAGAGAGTGAAACAATTATCCTTCTTTTCCATAGTGTCAAAAAAAACAAAAAAAACCCCCACAACAAAAAGTATAGCTGACTGGTTTTGGTTGAGATAATAAGATACTAGTTGCGTAGAAGAAGAGATCATAAAATGAGAAAAAAGACCAGAAAGGAAGGTCTAAGAATTGTTAGAAACTTTGGAGAAAGCTTTGGTTGAAGGGAAGTTCTATAAGGTCTCTGAAAGGGCCGCTGAACTGTGAACTTACAGGAATCGATCGACTCAGGTATCTTGCTGAAGAAGCAGCGAGCCCCGTAAAAGATCTGAAGGTGTTGTACTCCTCTGCCAGGACGTTGGGAGAATTGACATAGTTGTTGAGGTTGGTAGTGCTATTGCCTCTCCTGTTGTACAGGTTGTTGTTCAGCTCATGATAATTTCCAGCAGGCAACAGTGCACTGCCATTCAAATGACTGGAGAGTTGGCTTACAGAATAACCTGTCCTAGAGGATGATAATGTCAGTTTGCTCTCAGCATCATCTGAAGCAGCATGCAGGTTCCCTAGAGAACTGGCTAACCTGGAGTTTATGGAAAAGCTGAATGGAAAACACACGTGGGGTAAAAAGACACACAAAATGTACGCACAGGTGATGATCAATGCAAAACATGCTTTAAAAGGCACTTGGAGGGGGGAAAAATCACTTTCTCAATATTAAATGGTGGCAACATACAGCTTAATCCTTTTGGTAAATTATGGGGAAACCATTGGGAACATTTTAGGATAAAGAACAGTTGCAAAATGATTGCAGTGCTTTGAAGAAATATACAGATGTAATCTCCAGCGATCCTGGAACTTTATGCAACATTTTTCTTGTTGGTTATTTCAAGCATTTGTTATTATTTAAAGGTGGTTTCCTTTTGGTTTCTAATAAGCTGGAATAGGCCAATACGGGAGAAATTATTTTGAAAAATATTGCATGTAGCTTTTTAAAAATGAGATCAATGGGATGATATGAATGTAATTTTATTAGTGCTCATAGCCAAACTATAATTATTATATAATTATTCCCATAGTCTAAATAAGGTATCAGAAGCAATTTTTTAAAGTTACATCAAAGACATTCAGAATACCTTAGATTTCTTACACAAGAAAACCCAATTGCAAATGAAAAATATAGTATTTGTCCCTATACTCCCTCTTCCCAAAAGATAAAAGACATAGCAGAATAAAAAAATACCTTTTAAAATTTGGAACTGAGGATGGAGCATGCCTATTTATTCTCTTTGCCGTGGGTGATGCCGAAACGATAACTTTGGTGGCCTTCAAAGGAGACATGGACCCTTGAGAGAGAGCTGCGGTATTCAACCTGAAAGTATACCAATAAAAAGCAAAAGTACGTTCAAAGAACAATAGATAACAGACACGTGTCCTCGCATGCTATACGTGCATAGACTCAGTTTATCTACAAGCAAGGTTGCATGGGGCTTCTTGGATGTCAATGTTTGCTATTTCACAACCTTATTAAATGAACTCCAAAACCATTCTTTGATCTACAGCTTTAACACGGAGAACAGCTTTTACATTCTATCACAACACTGTTACTATTTAGTAATATTTAGTAATTATTAGTAATAGTAAGTATGCAATTACTATTACAACAGCAAAAATCCAGAAGGCTTCCATAAATGAAATTGCTTCTTTCTAAACAATCAAAACAAATACCTGAAAGGCTGGGATATGGATCTGACATGTGTTTTCATATCTTCTAACCTGAAACGACAATAATATTTTACATAAGAAGTATCAAACTAAAAAGGCTATATATTATCGAATTTATATAGCCAAATATTTACTCTTCCAACAATCTAATATATTAAATTAAACACATACCCCACAAATTCAGAAAAGCAGTCAAGCAAGCAACCAGGCAAATACGTAAATGTATCAATGAATATATACATAAATAACATAAATAAACCCTAGAGTGTTGCTCAGATCCCCCTCCCTGAATCTAGCAGATGTCTTCCTTAAAATGAAATTATTTTCTACCATTGTTCATGAAGACTGGATATTGGCTGAATCCATCTCTCTATAGAAGGAACTGGCAAGCTATGAGCCATCAACAAAAAATCATCAGGCTTGTGCTCGCATACTGTTCTTTATATAGCCTGGTACTGAAAACAGGATTCTCTTTAATGATCTTAACATGAAGAAGGTCATACATACAACTGAATTACAATTTCCATCTTCCCATACTTTTATTTTGCTGGCTAGTACAGTAGGGTTCAGAGTTCAACACATTACCCATTTCTAGGATAGGGTTAGGGTTAGAATAGGATAACAAGTCAAGAGTAGAGTAGCACACAAGGTTTTCATGGACAGGTTCATTCACTAACAGCTTCATATAAACAAAATGAGGGACATACAGTAAACTATGGCTAAGATTTAAGGAGGTTTTAATTTATTTAATTGGGTATGTCTAGTTTAATGAAAAGAAGGACTGGTGTGACATGATAGCAGTATTAGAGTATTTGAGGGGCTACTACAAAAAAGAGGGAGTCAACTTATTTTCCAAAGCACCAGAAGACAAGACAAGAAACAATGGATGGAACTAATCAAGGAGAGAAGCAACCTGGAATTAAGGAGAAACTTCCTAACTGTGAGGACAATTAAAACCAGTGGAACATCTTACCTTCAGAAGTTTTGGATGCTCCATCACTGGAGGTTTTTAAGAAGAGACTGGACACCCACCTATCTGAAATGGTATAGGTCTCCTGCTTGAGCAGGGAGTTGGACTAGAAGATCCCCAAGGTCCCTTCCAGCTCTAGTCTGATTGATTGATTGATTGATTGATAGTACTCCATACCCGATGGATGGCAACAATCTAATCAATCTCATAAGGATTTAAATGATCAATTGCCAATAGAGGCCTGATAATCTTATAGACAAATGCATCCCTTTTTGTCATTACAGGCAGTCCTCAACTTACAATCACAATTGGGACCAGAACCTCCATCACTAAGCGATGTGTTTAAGTGAGTCACACCCAACGTTACAACCTTTTTTGCCGCTGTAAGCGAATCACACAACCATTAAGCGGGTATGTGTCTGTTAAGCAAATCTGGCTTTCTCCATTGACTTTCTTCTGCCCCCCCCCTCTGCCAGGAACGTTGTAAATAGTGCTCAGATGACCCCAGGATTTTGCAACCGTCATAAATATATGCCAATTGTCAATTGCCCAAACTAGATCATGTGACTGTGGAGACAATGTGATGATCATAAGTGCAAGGATCAGTCACAAGTCACTTTTTAAAGCATGTCATGATTTCAAATAGTCATTAAATGGTCATAAATCAAGCACTACTTATATAGCAAGCAGTAGCCACTTCTAGTATGCTTTAGCAGCTGGTCAAATTTATCTAAGTACTGTGGAAGGATGCTATAACCATACCCTAGACCAGGGCTATCAAACCCGTGACCTGAGGGCCGGATGCCTCACACGCTGGCCACATCACGCCTGGTTTAGCGAAGGGGGGAAAAGTCACAATATGTCACATGACACCGCTGTGATGACGCAAGTTTGACACCCCTGTCCTAGACCATTAGAAAAGTAAAAATCTGAATAACTTACCTAAGAGCTCCTGTTGTAGCTGAACGTGGCTGCCTCTGAAGTTTTAAGGCACGAAGTTGATCTCCCTGGGTCATGTCATTCTTAGCTTCTGAATCTTCTTCCAAATCATTCTGGAAAACAAAAATAATTTACTTAAAAAAAAAACATTTTGAGAACAAATCTACGACACAGGAATCACTATTGGTTTTTCGTCTCCTCTCTCACATCATTTTGACCCCTGACAACTTACCAATAGCATTTATCCCTTTGAAAATGTTTTAAGTAAAAAAGGAATAATACAACAAAAGCAAACTTAACTGTAAATGCGTACACAATATACTGAAGGGAAATATAGGTAGTCCTCCACTTACAACAGTTCATTTAGTGACCGTTCAAAGTTACAATGGCATTGAAAAAAGTGACATGCTGTTTTGCAGCATCCCCATGATCATGTGATCAAAATTCAGATGCTTGGCAACTGTTTCATACTTATGACCGTTGCTGTGCCCCAAAAGGTCATGTGATCATCTTTTGAGACCCTCTGACAAACAAAGTCAATGGGGAAGCCAGATTCACTTCACAACCAGGTTACTAATTTATCAACTGCAGTGATTCACTTAACAACTGTCGCAAAAAAGAAGTCATAAAAGGGGGCAAAACTCACTTAACAAATGTCTCACTTAACAATAGAAATTTTAGGCTCAATTGTGGTCATAAATCACGGACTACCTGTACTTTAATAATAAAAGTCCTGCACATTGAAGCAGCGAGGAATTTAACTTGTTCCAGGTTTCCATATGGATGAAGGTGAAAAAACACAATGTAGCGTGAGCACATACATGTTGGCCAGGTCTGTATAGTTAAAGTGCTGACTACAAGTGGAAAAAAACCAACTGCAAGTCCACAGCTGATCACAAAAGTTCTGGATGACTGTGGCTCAATCACTTTCTCCTAATCCAAGCTACTGTTTGTATGTCATCTTAAACTTGCAGAGAAATGGTGGGGTATAAATATAAAATAAATTTACTAAATAATCACACTGGCTCTTTCCATGCCTCTTTAAAGTAGGAGACAATCATTTAATATTGACATGTGAGGACATTTTTTAACCTTCTACTTCTTCATCTTGCTCCTTGGAGTGAGACTTTTGGCTTAAATTAAACCAAAGTTCTATTAGGTCAGAACCAGAAATCAAATTACAAAGGAAGAAAATAAGCCTGATACGAAGATTCTAATTAATTTTCTTAGGAAACATAACCACTAAAATACTTATTTTAGATGGTAGTTTTGGCAAAGGGCTATTGAACCCATCATATCTGCATGGGATTCAGTGGTGTTATGCTGCCAGTTCTCCCCTAATCGGGTGAGCCGGCAGCACTGGTGAGCGGTAGCTCCGACGATCGGTGTTGGGACAGTTTTGTGGGCCTCCTCTTTCTTTAGCTTTATCCGCTCAGCTAAATGACGCAGCAGAGCGGATTGCCGTGCTAAAACAGCTGAGAGGCACTTTGGCTGGGGCTTGTCTGAGCTGCGCACTCGCGTGCGCTGTCACCAAACCGATGGCAGCACTGGTAGGAAACCGCCGCTGATGGGATTCTATTACATTCCATCTTGTCCTTTATTTTTTCTTGGCCCAGTCCTGCAATTTGCAATATTTCAATAATCATACTGATCTTCTTTACTATAAAAGTACAACACAAGTATACTATATATGTCAAACATTTTGAATGTATTCTGCTGCTGTGATAAACTTCAAATATTTTATTTCTGAAATTATTGACATATTCTTCAAGTGTGGTTGAAGATTATCCCAGTGCAACTTTACCTCTATATATTTATCCAAATTTTCAATTCTAGTTGAAGTTCCACTGATAGAAATGTCATCGAAGCCCGATAAAACTTTGCTCAATCTATCTTCATCTACTTCTTTTGTTTTCTGTTTAGTTCGGAATATGTCTCCTTGGACCCACAATATCGGCTGTTTTCTGTTCAACAGTATCAAAAATAAAATTAGTACTAGTGGCATTGTACAAATGAGGTATGACTTTATTTTAAAATATGTGCCTTTCAAATCTTTAAATCTGTACAATCTCACACAATTATTGGATAATCTAGTTAGACTTTGGCCCTCATATTAAAATATTTATTGCTAGAGGAGAATATTTGTAGCTTAGGGTTGACATAAGAATTGGTATTCTCTGAGCTTGGTTGTTTTCTTGGAGATGTTTTATTATCCAAACTAGGTAACATCATCAGATACAACAATACAATCAAGTTCCAAGAACACCAAAAACTCCTAAAATACTTATTTTGGATATTCTCTGGGCAGCATTTTGGGGATATTGCAGAAAAGAAAAAGTCCACTTAGACATTTGAAACTAACAGATGAAAGTGTCTATGGAGATTCTCTGTTATCCAGGTCATTCATGGTTGTCCTGAAGATGCTTTTTCAAGAGGCAACTGGACTGCCTGGTTTTTCTTTGAAGACAATTCACTTCTCATCCAAGAAGCTTCTTCAGCTCTGACTGGATAGTAGTTTCCATTTCCCACCATCCAGTCAGAGCTAAAGAAGCTTCCTGGATGAGAAGCGAAACATCTACAAAGAAAAAACAGAAAGTCCAGTTGCTTCTTGAAAAAAAGCACCTTTGGGAAAACAAATGGAAGAGATTACAGTTGATTTAAAAAATCCTGCTGCTTGTAAAACCAGTAGTCAAAGCAACAATTCGGTCTTATTTACAACAGCCTATTCTTATAGAAAAGGGGTGCCATGGCCTAGTGGTTAAGATGCTGGGCTTGTCGATCAGAAGGTTGACAATTCGAAACCCACATACTTTGTGACGGGGTAAACTCCTGTTCTTGCCCCAGCAACTCCCAATCTAGCAATTTGAAAGCAAGCAAATGCAAATAGATAAATAGATATATCCCACTTTGTTGGGAAGGTAATAGCATTCTGTGCACCTTGACATATAATCATGCCAACCACATGATCCTGGAGGCATCTTTGGACAATGCTGACTCTCTTGGCTAGGAAACAGAAATGAGCATTGCCCCCTAGAATTGGCCATGAGTGGCAGGGCAAATGTTTACCTTTTTGTTTTATTCTTATAGAGTTAAATATATCAGTAATAACTCTTTCTTTCATTTTTCCCTTCTCTCCTTATATGTATATGCTAAATTTTGCTGCTCTCATTCATAAGCAATCTTTCCCATCAATTTTACCTAACTGGATAATTAAATATGACAGCTGCAGCAATAGGGAGAAATAAACAGGGTCATGCCTATATTTCAATCCAGACAAAAATTCCTGTTGGGAGATTAATGACTATGGAATAGAATAGGATTAGAACGCTGAAAACAGTATCCATGAAAGGAAGCTAACATGAAATATAATTAAAGGAGACAAGCCAGGCTAACTCCTAGAAAAAAATTGCTGAACGAGTATCATAAACACATAAATCAGGAAAAAAAAGTCCTTGCAAATATCAGTGAAGTTTATGCTTGCTTAGAATGATTTTACCCATACATTGGTGAATGGAGACACCTCTTTCAAAGTTAGGTTGGAGAGATTATTGTTAAACTGACTTCAAAGTACAATTACATAGTTGTTAATCCAGAGCAATATCACCTAATGAGGAGCAGTTATCAGTTTTAATTGCAAAATATCTTATGCCTCAGTCCAATTTTTTTTTTTTAAAGAATCCCACTCTTCTTTCTCAATTATTCTTTAAAACTCCAACTATCACCAATAACAAAACAAAGTGCCAAGGTATTGAATTTCAGAAAATTAGAGAATTAAAGACATACTGTAGGCAGATTGAAGTAGCATAGGCAAGGAATATAGAAACTTCAATGCAAAAATCCAAATCATTTTGGGTTCAGGTGTGTAAAAAAAACCCACAAGAAGTATGGATTGTTTCAATAATTGTTTTGAAGGTAGGGTTTTCTCTATCCTGTTAAGCATGAAATAACAGGAAGTAACACTTGAATAATTTTGAGGCATTCCACCCACTTCATAGTTCATTTTATATGATTCCTAGCGATTCACTCCAAATGCATTTTCAGGACATTACACAGAATAGCTGGGCAATATAGGGCTATAGTACTAGTATAAAATCAGACATCCTTATGCAAATGTCATCCTTGTGTGATGTATTTACAGCATATATGTGCACCCAAGTCACACTGTGGGGAGGATTCTGTATTTTATTGACCCACTAAATCAATTTTTATCACTAAGACGTTAAGACGTAACAACCAGATGTTCATTGTCACTATCATAAATCCCATAGTGAAAACCAGATGGCTTGATCTGATCCATTCCAATTAGCACCACAGATAGGCAACCTTGCTAATAATCACCTTTTCTACAACGTTAGCTACTTTTAGCAGAAGCGATAGATACATTTTTTCCTACTTTCTATCTCTCCAAAGGCAGATGAAAAACATTAGATGATTTCAAACAAAAGCTGCATGGTTAAAAAATGAACTTTAATTAGATTCTGATGTCTTTGGAGAATTAAATTGAGATCCAGTTTACAAAAAAAGCACAAAATATTGACAAGGGGAAGTAACTTATTAAGATATGCTCAGGCAACAAAACCAAGAGAAGGGGCAAGCATTTTCCAGATTCTTAACCCATTCCTGGGACTATTTTAAAAAGGGCATTTTGAGACGTAACATAATAAATTGAATAACATAAAACATTACAGCGGCAGTGTAACATTACACATACCAGTACCTTCTCCAGAACTTGTAAAACTTTATAATAAGAACTCTATACACAATGCGGTAGAGGGAGTTCCAAAAATGTTACCATGTTTTGTGGCCTTAATAAATATTTATTAAGCAGCAGAGAACATATTCTGGAGCATCTGTTATATGATTAATGTAGTTCTCATACTTACTCTTCAAGGAAGTGTTGCTGGGGTCCAATAATAGAACCTGGCCGACACATTCGTATCCAGGCAATGGCTTCAGAATGGGTGAATTTATAGTGTTTGATTATGTAACAAGCGATCAATGTTCCTGTTCTTCCTAGACCAGCTACATTAATGAAAAAAAGACATAAACACTGAGTTTTAAGAGATCTGCAAGTCTGAATATTTGGCACTGAGCAATGTCAAATATATTCTAAATATTTTTTTCTCGTTCAGGATTTTAAAAAATTAACAGCCAAACTAGATGTGAAATGTCATCTGTCCATTAAAGGAAAAAATAGCCTTCTATATTCTATACAGCTTGATTTATAAAGGTGAAAGTTCATTCTCCGAGCTTGTGCGTTGGTTTCCACAAGCCACTTACCAGGCTAGGTAACTTTTTCAGCAGAGTTTAGAGTATGTCAATGTCAGTGTTCTTCTGTTTATGCTTGATTTATGTTTATTTTAAACTCTGGGACCTTTTCTATTCCTGACGTGGATAACTGAAAACATTTCAAAGTATATTGCTTTGTTTCTAGTGCTATACAAGCTATCCAGAACAGTGATGTAGCCATAGCTCCTGCTGGTTTCATCAAATTGCCTCAAGTCCTTTTATCATGATTCTTCTGAGGTACATCCATGCACAGAAGATACTTCCAAAAGGAAGTAGGGGTACTTTAAGCATTCAGTGCTTTGCCTTGATCCTCCAAGAAGTTGATTTGGAAAGGCACTTTGATTACTTCTCAAATTATCTTCTCAAGGTTTTGTGTAGCCCTATTTCCTACATATGTCAAATCAAAAGCATATGTAGAGCTAGATCCTCAGGTTGCGACCGTTCATTGAGTGACGGTTCAAAGTTATAATGGCGCTGAATGAGGGGGACTTACAATGGGTCCTTGGAATTCCAGTCATTGTAGCATACCTGCAGTTGCATAATCATGATCTGAGTACTTATTGCTCAGCTTATGGCTACAATGTTGCAACAAGCCACAGATATGTACCAGTAATTGCTATTTCCAACTTTCCCTGCCAGCTTTCCACAAGCAAACAGTTGTGCCACATGAAGTCCTCGTTTAACAACTCGAATAGTCTTCAGTTAACAGTGGCCTTCAGGATTGCTGGAATTAATATCACTAGGTGACACAGTCACATGATGTCACACTTTACAATTAGGTCACTCGGTGGTCTTAATTGCTTTTGTAAACCAAAGACTATCTTCATATTAATATCTTCTTTTTAATACGTGAAACCTTTTACAGGATGACAATGTTAGAATATGAATTAAAATATTATATGTCATTAACTAACACAAATGGAGGCAGGCCATACAGTCTGAAGATATTTTTAATAACAGTCAGACAAAATGTCATGAAATATTTAAGTTCATTATTTTTAGCATGTCGACACTCTACATCTTATTATTTTAAAGCATGATTTATTAGCATTTCAGCTTCCTCAGACACATAATCACAGAGACAGATCCTTCTCACCACTACTAGGTGAACATGATTTCCTGACAGTATGTTTCTGAAAGTAGTAATGGGGTCCTACCCTACTGAACAATAATATCTAGTCAACTTTGCTGACTAGCAAAGCTAAACTAGAAAACCAAACAGGATCACCCATGGTCAACATCCTGGTTGGGGCCACAGTAATGTCCTGGCAGGAAGCAACGACAACCACTTTTATAACATATCCATAAAACTACTTGGATGCAATCAACCAGGAATTTAGTCTGAGTTTCCCTTTTAATGGAGGCTTGACGATCAGTGATGCAAAGGAACAAGCTTCCATGAAGTTAGGGTAATCTTCAGCTAACAAGTGTTATAAGAATTGTCTGATGCTATAAACCCTTCCACAATTTTACATTAGCCCAGTGCTGACAAACTTCCTTTTGTGAAATGCCCTTCTTTAATCCTTGTTAGCCTTCAACAGCGGAACCAGAAGCAGTATGGTTATCAGATTATTTGCTCTTGTTCTAGAGGAACATAAATATTAAATTCCCCGGAGACAGATCAGGGAGACTACAAAAGAGGCTGTTTTCTAGATTAGCTATCTGCCGTCAAGTTGTTTTTGACTCTTAATAACCGCACAGATATATTTTCTTCATGATGATCTGTCTCTATCCTAGTCTTTTAGGTTTTCCCAAAAGCAATGGAAAAACTGAAAATGGATAAATTACTTAAATAAGACAGGCAAGTGGGGAAAAAAAGAAGTGACACTGCTTCCTCTATATTTTCAGGTTTTCCAAGTAAAATCATTTTATTTAAATAATATGGAAGGGGCATTGGTCTTACCTGATATGCTCCTTCTCGGTGTGGGCGATGGGATCCAGGAAGCGTGGGTTGTCCT
>JAOYMU010000263.1:5837885-5848584 GCA_025802295.1 Psammodynastes pulverulentus | reverse complement strand
GAGAGAGAAAGAGAGAGACCTTTCTCCTTTTTCGTAACTGCTTTCTTCTTTTTCTCTTTGGTTTCCTTCAACAACATTTAAAAAAAAAATTGGAGGTCTATACTTCATATAGAGAACCCTGATTTAATTCTTGCAATCCTAAAATAGAGTTAGGAAAGGGCACGCCGTGCAATCAGCGTGGATCTGAGAAAGCTTGTCTGCAGGCTTCCCCTCGGGGGCCTTTCCTAAACAACTTCCAAACAAGGAACAGCAAATCTAGGAGAAAAAAAACACACAACTGAGTTGGAAGGTGCTGCTCCTATAGACAGCCCATCTATAGCTCCTGTAGCAGCTCCTATAGACACCTGAAGCATTGCTGGATACATCTATTCAGACTCCAGAGCTGTCCCTAGGTGTGTGGTTTCGCATTCTTGCCAACACTTTTACTTTTCCTCCTGGCAACAGAGAATAAGGGGATTGCACTGAGGGAGACAGGAACCGGAGAGGAATTGAATGGACAGGAGAATGGATGGATGAGCTGGGATGAAAGGAGGCGGGGCCATTTTTGCCTCAAGGCCTAACTCCTTTGTCCGAGGCCTTATCCGCTACAGCCAGAATGCAGCCCAACTACTTTGCCCGGAAGATATACAACCCTCTACCCTCAAACGTTTTCACACCCTTTCTTTGCCTTGCGATGAGCTAAATGAACTGGGATTTGCACAAAACAGTTTGCTTCATTCACACTGCTAGAACAGTGTGCTCTGCAGATGGTTCTTGGAATAGTACATATTTGGGTAAGTCAAACGAGAATGAGCAATCCAGATTTTGCGTTTCACAACCCAAATTGCCCTGCCGGGAACTTGAGAAAAGAAAAAAGGTTACTCAAGTTGGGGGAAAAGGTCAAAATGCAACTTTTTAACTCTTCAACATCTCTCAAAGTACTCGGTGTTGCTTCCCCTACCCCACTGTAAGAGTAGCTGGATGCCTTTTTAAAAGAAGAAGCTGATTTATCATTGGGATTCATGCAGCTCTTCTCTACACCCAGCTCAATTGGTAAGGAAGAAATTGGCACATTTTCAAGGTGTAGCCCAAACATTTGGGCAGCGAATTCGAGCGGAAATGAAAATGAAAATAAGAGAGTTGTCCATAATTCATAAATATAATGAAGAAGGCAAAAGAAGAATGGGACGACAGAGAATGAGGTGGCTGGATGGAGTCACTGAAGCAGTCGGCATGAGCTTAAATGAACTCTGGGGGATGGTAGATGACAGGAAGGCCTGGAGGAACGTTATCCATGGGGTCGCGATGGGTCGGACATGACTTTGCAACTAACAACAACAACAATAGGGCAATCTAGGAAAACGAGTCAAAAGAAATGGCTGAAAAGAACTGTACATTCTTAAATATTACACTTCAGTAAGAGCTAGCTTGGTGTAGTGGTTAAGCGCCAGGCTAAACACCACAAGACTGTGAGTTTTAAGATTTCTGAGGCATCAAGGCAAGAAGCAACGGGTGGAAGCAAGTTGAAGAAAGCTCCAACCTGGAACTAAGGAGACATTTCCTGACAGTGATAGCAATTAACCAATGTAACAGCTTGCCTCCTGGAGTTGTGGATGCTCCATCACAGACAAGACATCAGGTCTTCAAGAAAAGATTGGACAGCCATTCGTCTGGGATGGAATGAAGTCTCCTGCCTTGAGTAGCGGGTTAGACTAGAAGACCTCCAAAATCCTTTCCAGCCATATAATTCTAGGATCTTATCAACAAACCCCTATAGGGACTAGTCTGGGCAGTTGCCAGGAATCAACACTAATTCAAAGGCACCAAAAAATAATCATGTAATTCAGCAAGAACAAATGTGCAAAGAATGTAGAACAGTTCTTTTTTGAGCTAGATGTTCTGCTCAGGTATTCTTTCCACCTGTATGGCCAATACATGCAAGCTAAGTTGAGAAGGTGCCACATGGCCCTACATCAGAATGACCTGGTGGACTTTTAATTTACCAGAGAGAAACAGGGAAGCAAATCTAATCACAGTCTAGACATATTTTCAGAGACGTCCCACTGAACATGTTGGAATATACTATTTGTAGGAATCTCTCTCTTTCTCTCTGATGCCCTTGTTCTTGAAATCACCTATGAGAATAAATAATGACTACTGAGTAAACATATGTAGGAAGCAAAGACTACAACCTTGACTTCACTGATCTGTCAAGCAACTCTTTGAGAGGAGTTAAACATAGCTTGAGTCCAAACCAAGAAGAAGGAATGTGTAAAGAAATCTTGGGTTGACCCCCTCCCCGCTTGCAATTCAGAGTGAGTGTAAGAAAGGAACAAGACAAAGCATAATCAGACTTGCAAAATTCTGTTACAATGGCTCATTTTATTTAAGAGTAGATTTAGGCTTTCTTGGTCTGGTTTACATCATAGATCTTACACTATATGCTATTGTAGTGGGAACAATTCTTCAGGGATTAAATTACTCAAGCTCTACTCTAAGAGTCTTTAGGAGAAACCCCCCCCCCCCATACTTTATATATGCCGTAAATAAGAGATGGTGAGTTCAAATACTGCCTCAGCTATGATGCTTTCTTGTATGAATTTAGTCCTAAAGTACTTCACAGAATAGTTAAAAATTCCTCATAAGACTCTTCAAATAAAACTTGACAGTGTAAAGGTTTGCAGTCAACTCTGTGATGGAAATACAGTTCAGTGCCTGAAATTCCACAGCAGAAAGGCAAAGAGGAATAAAGACCAAACACATGGAAAATGCAGATCCCAGCTATAGCTTTGTTCACATAAGGTCACTGATGCTGCACATCTGCATTCAGTTGGAGTAGCACTTTATCTAGTAACCTGAAATGCTTCTTGATACACTGTTACACAGATTTTGGGCCTTTAAAACCAGGTAAAAGATAATAATTATAACCAAGGCAGCATCTTAGCTCTGTAGGAGTTGTCTTTGCTTAGGACTTTCTCAACAATTTATATCACTCCAAGGATGCAAGACCTGTCTTCTTTTGCAACTAGTCATTTTAATTTCCAGGTCAAATTGAGCTCTGATTTTTATCAGTAGACAGTATTAAGACGTCCTAATTTGCAGGTGGTTGTCACGGAGAAAATATGTCCACATCGTAACCCAGAGATAACAATGATTTGATGGCACATAATAATTCAAATTTGCAAGTATGGTTGCAAATATCTTCATATCCCAAAAGCTGATGTCAGGATGTTTAATTCTCAGTTGTTTGCTTTGGGCTTTAGAGGAATTCCACATATTGTATCTATTCTACTAAGCATTGTACAAACCTATAGATTTCCTAGAAAGGTCCATCCAAGTGCCTCTTATCTATGTTGCATGCACTTGTTTCTAGGAACATGCTGTAAAAACAATGTTTCCCGCAATAGCTGTAAAAACTGCCTTTCATTACCAGCTTTTACCATAGGTGGGCACATCTAAACCACTAATTCTGCAGCCAGATGAAACTGAAAAGATCCCATTTGTGTCTGTCAAAAACTATCTAAAAAGTAAAGCCCCATATAGATGTTCTTGGTATCTGCTCATGCAGAACTCCGCTGGAAAGATGCCAAACCCACAGTATTTGTTAGAAACAGTATTTTAATTTTTTTTGCCCAGGCAACTTTGCTTGTAGAAGTTGAAGTAGTGAAAGAGTAGGTTTCGGTACATATTAATTACGAGGTCTGAGTTGAGTTGGGCATTTAAGACTTGTAAATTGTTTCTATTTTCAGAAAGGAATTCGGGTGTCATTAAGAAACATCTTGGTTCTACTAATGCAAAGTGTATAATGATCTTCAGATAACATCATCTGAAAAACGATGGATGGAAAAATGGCTCCCTTAATGACTGTAGATTTGCTTAATGACCATAATAAAAAAAAAATGTAAAATTGGGTCAGTCACGTGATGATGTGCTTAATGACTGGCAATCACTTATGACTAATTCCTGGCTCAATTACAATAGTAAATTGAGGACTACCTATATTTTAGCTTCTTTTCATTTTCTGATTTTTAGTAAAGAAGGTAACTGGAAAGCTGATATGCTGGAAAATGGCCATTATTAAAAGAATAATACCCTTGAATCCCACACAGAGATAGAGACATCGAAAATAAATACGTTAAGTGGTTGGAACAAATATTTCACTTGAAAGTTAGCTGGGATTTCATTCAGGGAGCAACATTGCCAGCTTTCTATCTGGTAAATGGGCTTTGGGGCACTGGCCACATCTACATCTTCATGACTGCCCATTATTTATGACAAGTGTCCTCAAGAGGCTCCTTGCAATTTATGTACCAGCTGGCAAAAACTGCCTTCTCTTACCTAAACTGAAATGAAGAATAGGGTACAAGTGGAGCAATAGATGCATTTACTATGGTGAAACAATCCTCATATACTATTGTTATACATTCCTGCATCTTTACAAGCAATTTTGATTTCTTCAAGCTGCCCAGGCAGGAATGGAACAAAGGGAGTGATAATACGTTGAAAGATAAAAAAAAAAAGAGGACACAGGGCCAAGATAACGGAAGGCAGTTTCATGCCTACTACTATGTCATGAATCAACACCACAACCCATTTGTGATGATACAGAAATCTCAAGGGGGAATGAGCATTCCAAGTAACTGAGAGAGCCCTGAACACTAGATCTATTTTCTTCCCAAATGTGGCAGTTTTTAAGATGTGTGAACTTCAACTTTTACAATTCCCCAGCCAGCAAGTTCATGAGGGAATTCTGGGCGTTAAGTTCCATTCATCTCAAAGTGGCCAAGTTTGAATAACCCTGATATGGACTTAATATCTTTGCAACCAGAAGTTAACTCAGATAAATGTTTTGTAGAGGAGAAAAAGAGCACCAATAGAGGGCTGCCATTGCTAGGATCGGCCACATGTTTATGTAACACCTGTTCTCCTGTAGAAATTACACCAGGTTGTGGTCTCCTAACCACGATTATTTAAGCTCATATCTCATTCCATAACAGCCATAAAAAAGGTTTTCAGAAATAACCATGTCCTTCTCAATTCTGCAGACATTTTAAAACAATGAAGAAAAAATAAAGGATGCGTATTCACATGCCATCATGCAATAGCTTGAGAGAAATCATGAAGTAACCTTTTCAAAACCAAGTGTCTATTTTTGTGGCATCCTTTCCCAGCATGGTTGCCGCATTCGGCTGTAAGAACGGTCAGTGCATTTCTCCAGGTCATTCATTTTCAGTGTGGGTCAAAAACAGTGTTTCTTAACCTTGGCAGTTGTGGACTTCAATTCCCAGAATTCCCATGCTGGGGAACAACAACAAGTTTAGTGTTTAACTATCTAGATTGTTGTTGTTTCCCAGCATGGGAATTCTATCCAAATTAATCAAACCCCTGATTAGGGGTCACGAAAACAAACCTTTATCATTCCATAAATAAACAGAGGTTTCCAACTATCTGATTCAGTTTTTAAGTATCTGGGGACAGACACATAAATAATTATCATCTGCTGCAGAGAAAGAGATGGAAGCAGATCCTCCTATCTGTTCTCCAAAGAGATCAGATGCTTCCAATTGTGGCTGAGTCTAAAAACCATCCTCACCCCACTGGATTATTGTAAGATACTGACAACTGAGATGGGTACAAGAATTTGGAGTAGAAACCCGCATCACCCCCATCTAATCAGATCACTGGGAGCCTATGACTACCTAAATCAAATAGATGAGTGATTACGTGAAAATGTTGATGGGATATTTGATATATCCAAAGCAGAGAGTTGAACTTTCGAATGAGATCTCCTATAAAAATAAACGAATGTGAATTCACAGGGAAAGAACTACATTAAACTTTTCTTGATAGATTTAAGCGAATGAATAGATATTCGAATGAGAATTACCAGCAAGGTACCATTTCAGCTCTGTATAGCGTGCATAACTTTAACTTGGTCTTTTAATCCATAAGTGGTACATGTATGAAGGAATTAACATGTGGTTTCTTTTGCTAGTTGAAAGCTATCAACTTCTTGACCTTAACCTTGACTCTACAATATCAAAGTGTTTTTTTAAATGTTATTTTGCACAGATAATGACAGAAAGTCATGAGATTAAAATCTATTTACCCTATCTTGTTTGAAAGGACTGCAATTGTCAACCATAAAGATATACACTTTCAGTATATAAGACACTTCTTTGTTTCTGCGTACAGGTAGTCTTCAAACTTACGACTGTACGCTTGTATGTCAAGACAGTTGTTACGCTTATATGTCAAGACAGTTGTTAAACGGGTCACCACACCTTGATTTTTACAACCATTTTTGCAGCAAGTGTTAAACAAATTCATTTTATCCATTGGGATGGAAACAAATGCCCCAAAGCAGCAGAAAATGCCAAGCAGGGAATGTGCAACTATTGGAACTCTGGAATTGGTCATAAATCCATTTTGAAGGGTCCATTGCAACTTCAAATGGTTGCTAAATGACCTGTCATTAAGTGAGGACTAGCTGTAATAGCTGCCACTCTCAAGTATTCATGAAATACAAGGCATGCTGCTTCTTCTTCTTCTTCTTTTTTTTTTACAGCTCCTGTGCAACTGACTTCAAACTGGCTTCCCCCAATCATGCTGGCAAAACTGCTAAATTGGAACTCCAAATGTCATTTGCTTAGACATCTGCTGCTCTCCAACAAGGCAGAATTACATCATAGGCTTCAGTGCACCCTCTGTAAGCTTTTCTTTTTTTTTTAAGGCAAAGGTGTTTCCTGTTTTTCATTACTGAAGTATGAGCCTCTGCATCAAGACTAGTCTTGAATACAGGCGCATACAAGCATGAGCTCTTGTTTTGGGAAGCGCAAAAAAGATGGGAGTGAGGAACGCATGGTCCTCCCAAGTTTTGTTGGATTCCCGCTCTCGTAATCCCCAGCCAAAACGATCAAAAGTCTGAAATGATGGGGTTTAAATTTACATGCGGCAAAGTAAGATTAAGGAGAGTCAATTTGGTCTAGTAGTTAAGGCACCAGGCAAGAAAGCGGGACATCATGAGTTTAAGTCCTGCCTTAGACATGTAAACCAGCTGTGTGACGTCGGGCCAGACACTCTCTCTCAGTCCAATCCACCTCACAGGGTTGTTGTTGTGGGGAAAATAGAAGGAGGAATAGTAGTATTGGATATATTCACCACCTTGAGTTATTTGTAAAATTAATAAAGGCGGGATAAGATAGGGTAAGATGGCATAGAATAGAATAGAATAGAATAGAATAGAATAGAATAGAATAGAATAGAATAGAATAGAATAGAAGAGAAGAGAAGAGAAGAGAAGAGAAGAGAAGAGAAGAGAAGGGAATAGTTCATTGGCCAAGTGTGATTTTAAAAGTCAGACTTTTACAAACAATAGGCATCTTGAATTTGCCATTAGAACTAACACCTTTCTTACTAATTTCTTTTAATCCATTTTAAAAGCTGTTTTAATTACAAACCTTTGCTACATTTTTGACAATTCCACCAATTAATTAAGCAATAGGCACAGATCAAATGGGTTTTACCCCCCTTAATCTTGAACTGCTGTCCAAGTAAATGAGAGATTTATTTATAAAATTGTAAACTATTTTGCACTATATATTGACCTTATAAGGTGATGATAAAGTAAATGACAATGCAATTAGTAATTTCAATGAAAAAAGGAACAGTTTGGAAAATGCTAATCTATTTTTGCATCTATAGTTACAAAGTACATATACATTGGTAAATTGTAACAAGAACTGATTATATTTTAATCTTGCAAAGGTTGACAGAATTTGTGAAATTTTGATATAGCACGGCAATCTGGGGAAAACTGCCAAAATCTTGGTATATTTTTCAACCTCCTAAAATTTGGGCCCTTATTTATTTCTATCCTGCCTTTGTTACTATTTTTACAAATAACACAATGGAGAATATATCCAACAAACCTTCCTCCTTCTATTTTCCCCCACAACAACAATTCTGTAAGGTGAGTTGGGCTGAGAGAAAGTGATTGGCCCAAAGTCACCCAATTGGCTTTCATGGCTAAGTCAGCACTTGAACTCTCTCCTTGGGTTGCAGTTACATAAGAGAACACCCTGGATTTCCCTTTTATATCACCATGCTGAATGCCATTGTTCTAGATATCCTATTTTAAGGAAAGCCCTAAAAGGATCACATCAGAATATGTGAAAGAATTATTTCCAGCATAAAGCAGTTAACTATTTAGGGGTCCCCAACCTCTGAGCCAGGCCGTGAGGTGTTTGCACCTGGGCTGTGGAAATAGTGGAGGAGCCACGGATAGTGGGTGAGCATGTGCATATGCACTCCATTCGTGTAAATGGAGCTGCATGGGCACATTCTTGCCGGTCACACGTGTGGAGCCATTCCCTCTCCCCACTCCTCACCAGTTGGCAAAGCAGAAAAGATTGGGGAGCTCTGAGCAATTTCATTCAGCAAAGTTCTTTTCTTTAGGGCTCCAATTTCTCCCCATCATTATCTAGATTCTAATAGCTGCATCAGCTTTCTGCAACTTAAGTGCCCTAACTGTATTTACTATATGATTACAGATAGTCCTAATTGACTAATGACCATACTGGAGTCTGCCAATTATGGTCGCAAGTCATGATGATCAGAAAGCAGGTGATTTATGTGACTGACCTGATTTTATGAGTTTTTTTGCAACGATTTTTAAATGAATCACCATGATTGTTAAGCGAACACCATTAAGCGAACACCATGTCGCTTTAGGGTGTTTTTACCAAAAACTGGTAATAAGTGTCACTTTTCAACAAAAAAATATATACGTAAATTTTGGTCATGTGATTGTGGTATGTGCTGTGAACAACATAAATATGGGCTGTTGTCCAGAACCCAAAATTTGGGTCTGCGGATTGGAACTTTGGGGGGGGGGTTTCCGTTGTAACTCTGAACAGCCGCTAAGCAACTGATTGTAAGTTAAGGATTACCTGTATGGGAAAACACCCAAAAGGTACCAGATTGGGGTACTTTCCCCCAATCTGGTGAGATGAGCATAAACTGACTATCCTTGACAAGGTGTATCAAGGTGCCTCAGAATGAATGTGGGTGTTCTATGGGTAAGCCCTTACTATAAAGAGATGAAATTTCTTTAAAGAGTCGCTAAGGATAGCAGTATATTTGCATTCATGTCCCCTTCAGGCACCCTTTCCATTTTGGAACTGAAGCACAGGTAGTCCTCGACGTACAATCATTCGTTTAGTAACCACTCAGAGTTACAACATTGAAAAAAGTGACTTACGACTGGTTCTCGTGCTTACAACTGTCGCAGCATCCCTGTGATCACGCGATTACAATTGGCAACTGGCGAGTATTTATGTTGATTGCGGTATCCCAGAGTCATGTGATTGCTATTTGCTGTTTTCCCAGCTGATTTCTGACCAAGTCATTGGGGGGGGAGCCAGATTCACGCAACTGTGTTGCACACTTAACTGCAACAATTAGCTTAATAAATGTGTCAAAAGGTCATAAAATCAGGCACAGGTCCCTTAACAACCCCCTTGCTTAGCAACAGAAATTCTGATCCCAGTTGTGATCATAAGTCAAGGACTACTTTATATTGTCCCCTTTATCAAAGATATCCATTCATAGTTCTGATGATAAGTCTGTTTAGTCCAGTGAAAAAGGAAGTGTAAGTAGCAATGTATCATAGAAAAGAGGTATATAAAATAGAAATAAAACAAGTGGGAAAATACACTGATCTAAAATTAGGATTATGTCTTTTAGATTAAGGGTTTTATTCTCAAACTCTATGGGAAAAGCACTATCCATGCTTATCTTATCCATTAGGGAATAAAAAGGAAGACTTTACCGTTTAGTTCAGTTATCAGGTAGTTCTCAAGTTACAACTATAATAGAGCTTGAAATTTCTGTCATAAATCATGATGATTGTTAAGTCAAAGAACCCACATGACCAGATCTGATTTTATAACTTTTTTTTATGGTAGTTGTTAAGTGAATGTTGTGGTTGGGAAGTGAATGCCACAGCTGTCAAGCGAATAATGTATTCTAATGGGTTGTTTTTTTTGAAAAGGCCAGAAACTGGGGAAAAAATATCAAAAATTATGGTCATGTGACCTTGGAACACTCAACCAACTGTAAAGGTGAAGCAGCTGCCAAGTGCCCAGAATGGTCATGGGGGTGGGTGGGTTGTGCAGCCATTAGAACTCTGGAACCAGGTCTTAAGTAAATTTTGGGAGGTCCGTCATCACTTTAAACCTGTGATGGAGAACCTATGGCATGCGTGCCCGAGGTGGCATGCAGAGCCCTCTCTATAGACATGTGATCCGTCATCCCACTGCGCATGCGTGAGTGCGCCTCCCACTGGCCTGTTGGTCTTTGGGTCTCTGCTGTGCATATGCGGGAGGCGGGGGGTGCATGCGTGGGAGACGCGTGCATGCACAGAGGGGAGAGGGTGCATGCACAGGGGTGGGGTGCATGCACAGGGGATGCACACGTTTTGCATTTTGAGGATGTGCGCACGCACGCACATGCACTTTGGGAACTCGGTGCCAAAAAGGTTAGCCATCACTGCTTTAAATGGTTGCTAAGTAACCAGTTGTAAGGTGAGGACTACCCGGAGTATCTTATTTTACAGCACTTTGAGAAAAAGGAAAAAAAGGAAGAAAAAGGGCATTGGTCCTACCTGATATGCCCATTCTCTGTGTGGGCGATGGTATCCAGATACTTGATGGGTTGA
>JAOYMU010000263.1:5808714-5820901 GCA_025802295.1 Psammodynastes pulverulentus | reverse complement strand
GGTCACAGGATCGAACTCATCCCAGATAACAGTCTCAAGACCTGTCCCAGGCACCTCCCCTGGGACCTCCCACCCGGGGTCCAAGCCATCCCGGATCTGAGCGATTTTATCCTGCAGAAATCTGGAAAATTCTTCTGCTCTACCCTGCAGGGGTATAAGGTATCTTATACCTTGCCTTAACAGAAATGTTTTATTCATTCATAGAGTGGTAAAGTTTACAAATCTCTTAAGTTAGTCTGCTACCAGATACATATTTAAGAATGGCTTAAACTCTTTAATTCTTGAATGGCTGTGTGGGTGGGGGAAAACTGTGCATGGTTAGCATTGGTATGTCAACTAGGAGCAAGAAATGCAAATTTCTTCAGTTTGAGGATATGGCAGAGGTGAAAGCCCTTCCTATGTGTAGCAGATAATCAGTTCCTTTAATATTGAGCATGCTGAAATAATAAAAACATACATTCCTCAATAAATAAGGTGGCATAGTAGTTGGGAATTTAAGTAGCTTGTGTCAGTGATTGTACAGTACATGTATTGCTGGCTAATTTAACCACATTTCTTCAACAAAAATTTATGGATTTGAATCACTCGGAGAACCGGAAACAGGCCCCACAAACTGAGTTTGCACTCTATGCTCGGATTAAATATAGTTAGCTGATTTGTGGTTTGGTATGTCATGTAAATATAGTCTATGTATTAAGGAAAATTTAGATTGTCTATATTGTGCTCTGCAATAACAGTCTTTTTTTCCTTGCTACATAAAATAAAGTAATTACTACTCTAAAAACAAAATATTGTAGGAAAAGAGAAACTTCTGTTTTATGCTTATGATGGCAAGATATTAAATTTACTGTTCATGTAATTAACACTTGGGAAGCATCAAAACACCTTGCTTAAGTGATGCTAATTAGTATACTCCATATTTTCAGAGTGTTTCATTATTTTAATTCTTTAAAAAATTAAATGCATTAATCTAATAGGGAGGCATTGTCTTCAGTGCTTCTGATCTGATTGCTGTTCAGAAATAGAACATTATCACTGGACTTGGCCAAAGGATTTATTTATTTAAATGTTTTGATGCCGGCCTACCCTGTCAGAAAGAACTGCTCACAACAATAATAAAACCAGTAGAAACTAGAAAACCAAGAAAAAGCAGGCCCCTGGTCCATCTTCTTTGTCTATTCACCCATACATTCACACTAACTTTCAATAATGCTTCCAAGATCTCATTTTCACTATTTATCGTTTTTTACTTTCTTTGGCGTGATGAGAAGAAGCATCAGTCTCCCTGAGAATAAACTCTCTCTGATATAAGATTTAATTCTGGCAAAGCCTGTTACCAGTACATTCTAGAAAATGTGGTTAAAGCAATGGGGGAGGAGTTTATATTGGAAGAGAGTAGAAATCTTAGCTTCCCTAGCTTCCACAACCAAAGGTTTCTCAATAGCAATTCTCCATCAGAGGTGTACATTGCTTTCTGAAGCAAGAGGACACTAAACCCTGGTTTTGGCATGGGTTTATTTATTTTTATGAATGTTGCTGTTGATTTTGGAAAGACTGAAGCTTCAAGAAGATAATGGATATGCCATTGCCAAAAGCTTCATTTCTGAGATTTGAAAGGTAGGTAGAAATAAAACAATTCTTTTCTACGGTCTTTAGAGAAAAAGAATGAAGGTCAACAGGTTTGGGTCCTTATCTTCATGGAGGTAATGTTCCATAAGGTAAGCATCATGACGGAGAAGTCACACTTCCCAAGACTCACCAGATGACCATGTTTCACCAAAGTGACCCAAACAAGAGGTTGAAGTCTTTGATATGCTTCATCAAGAATGGATGAGAGAAACAGCGTGTAAGTGAGAACTTCAAGAAGAAGACAATGTTCCATTCTGGAACATTGCAAATGATACTCTCCTGCCTTGGCTTATCTTCCATTGCCCTCTCAACTTTGTCAAGAGAAAACAATAACTGACAGAGTAACAATATTGGCACTATTTGAAAAAGTGGCCAGTGTATAAGAGGTAATGGTCCTATACAGGCACTTGAATGTATTTCATCTTGAAAACTGCCTCTTCTCAATGGTGCTGCCAAGCAAACAGTACTAGTGATGATTTTACCTAATGAAATGTAAGAAAACAACAAGCTCAGAGAGCACTAAGGATTCCTCATTTCAACTCCCAAGCCGTAATATTTTGTGCCTGTTGAAGTCTGCAGAAAAAGAAATTCGTTAATCAGAATAAAACAGAATAAACAGATAGTGTTTTTTTGAGGTCGGTTTTCAGAGATTAACATCCTCGTTTTGATAAAAAAAGAAGGAAATAGAGAAGGAAAAATGTTGACAGTTAACTTGTGTTTTTATGGGAAAAATAAAAGGTATCAAACCCAGTGCAGATACACACTTTACATTGTTTCCATGCTTGATCTCATCTTAGCAAGATTGGTAATTTTGAGGAATATGTTTTGTTCGTTCTCAAGTAGTCTTTGCGATGAATTTAAAGGCTTACCAAGTTCAATGAAGGGGATGGAGGAAAATCCAAAAAGTCCTAGTTTAATTTAAAAACTGTTGAAAGGGAACCACATTGTTCCACATTTCGCTTCATTTTATCAAAGCGAGAAACTATCATTTCCTAGTCTTTATTAACTCTTCTGTGATTTTTAATACATTCTTTTTAAATGTTTCATTTTAACAAAAGATCCAAGAGTAGTTGGAAACCCCTGTGGATTAGAGAAGCTTTGTTAGCTGAATAAATGTCTTTAGAAACCATTTAGTGTGAACGTTCTTGTTGAAAGTTGAAGACAGAGAGATGTAGCAGAGATGTATTGTGGCGTGACAAAAAATTGTTTAGCGAGGTATTTGTGTAAACATTTTATAAAAAGGAAGTCTGGAAGAGAAACAAGTAATAGCAGAAATGTTTGCCGTGTAAAAGTGCTGGAACTTTGTGTGTGTAGTAGTAGGTATTCATGCTAGGCTTTGGTAATGATTAGTAGGTGCTTTTCTGCAGTTCGTGAGGGGTTGGGATTTTTTTGGAAGAAAATTTCTTGTTAAATTTCATGGACCTTTCCTGCTGCCATAACATTCAAGAAATTGCCATAATTTTAAGTTGGATAGGCCAGTGTAGTAGTATATCCATGCAGTTTCTGTCAGAGAACTAGCATAATTTGACATGGGCAGATTTTGGACTTTGTACTAAACCACTAACCACTGATAATTTATTGAATAATCTATAGTTAGCCAGGCATCTATAGTAAACGAAGGCACACCCAATAATCCATTTTAGAGCATAATACAGTATGCAAACCAATCACAATTTTGAATTTTGCTCAGGCATCCATTCTTCTTAGACTTGATGCACTGTGAGACATCCAAACTAACCCACTGCACTGAGTTATTGTGAGAATAATAGTTAAACACTATCTGTTAAAATCTATAAAAGATTTTAGATATTGGCTTTTCCCACAAAGTTACTCTATGTATAGAATATAGGTCTATTTTTAATTACCTTTGAAGAATCCAGAATAGGAAATTGAACTTGCAATCTGCCAATAGCAATGGAATCCAGTAGAGTTTAATTTGGGTACACTATAGTGCATATTACACTGTAGCAAATTGACTGCATAAAGTATTAATACAGTATATTTTGACAATCAAGGAGGTGGATAATCTTTATTGTTAGGAATACATGATGTTTTCTTATTCCATATATGTTTCTTTCATGGGTGTTAGATTTCTATAAAATGTTACGTGATGGATTAAATTACAGGTTATTTTTGTGATTAGCAGCCAAAAATCTATAAGATACAGCCAAAAGTGTTTAGGAAGCAAAATCTTTGCTATCCTGTGAAATGAATGTTTGCAAAATATTTCACAACAAAAACAGATGGACATTTTGTGGTATCAAACAATCAACATCCTTCCCATTAAACCAAGATCCGATTAGAAAATAGATCAAAAACAATAGAGAAATGTTGCCTTAACATGCTTATAAATGAATAAACGAAGCTCAAGGTGTAGAGAGAAAGTTTCCAAGATTCTGTAATTTAACCTCTTTTTCCTCTGCTTGTTTTGAATTTGAGAGACTCCTGATTTTGTGGAGTGAGCTGCTCTAAGCAATGTGACAGACTTGTGTTTGTACAGTATTTCTGAAATACAGCAAAGATTGCCAGTGGTACTTTCTTTTAGTGTAAGTTTATCACAATTGTAATTCAAAATTGCTTTTCTTTGCCAGGATCTTGGCAAAATATGGAAGAGCTGAATGGCTGCATCATGTGAGACTACAAGTTGGGTTGCAGCCATAGCATCTTCATCTGAATTGAGGGGGAGGAGAAATGTTGATTTAGTGCTTCCCTTGGGAGTTTTTGATATGTCTTGTCAACAGAAGCAACCGTGCAGAGTTCTGGCTTTAAAAACTTCCTTTTGCAATTAATGCTTGTCTATTAGGTACTGTGAAGAATTAGAGGCACAGTTCTCTACTGCTTAGTTCTTGCTTGTCAGTATGGTATGGAAGAAAATGAATGTACACAAAGGCTACAGGATGCCTTTTATCAGTGAGATTCGAGCTTCTGAACATGAGATATGGTCTGTCTTGCCTTATAGTCTTGAAGACAAAAAAACATTAGTATGTGAGATTATACAAATGTCATGCTTATTTAACGTATTAGAAGCATGCCTGTTTAATATAAAATAAGTGCCGATGGAATTTTATATCTGATATAACTATGCATAGGATTGCGGTGTTATTTATTTAATCCATCCTAGGAAGGTAAAGACTTTCATATAGTTGTGTTTTTTATCTACAAAAATGATAAATCAAGCATAATAGCAATAGCACAGGCTTATATACCGCTTTATAGTGCTTTTTACAGTCTTCTCTAAGCGGTTTACAGGATCAGCCTATTGCCCCCACAGTCTGGGTCCTCATTTTACCCACCTCCGAAGGCTGAGTCGACCTTGAGCCTAGTGAGATTCAATCTGCCAAATTGCCAAATTGCAGGCAGCTGCTGTAAGCAGAAGGAGCTTGCAATTACTGCACTCTATCCTCTGTGCCCCAAAGGCTCTTAATAATTAATTGGCATCTCAGCTGATAGTCTCCCACCTCATCCAGTAACTAAGAAACTTGTACATGAGGGTGGAGGTTCGCTCTCCGAGCTTTTGGGTTGGTTTCCGAACATTACAGTACATTTCATTGGCAATTTCACAGACACAATAGGGCTCTTAGCAAATCTGATTAAGTTCTATAGGCCACAATGAATAGATTGTCTGGAAGAGAAGGAGAAAGTCAGTATTCAAGAAAGGGAATAATCATTGGAAAGGAATTTAGTTTCCATCTTGGAATTTAGTTTTATCTTGATTACACTTGTCCTTTGTTTCTGTCTCAGGAATTGTAGTTGTGTATATTTGTGCAGCTAAACTGCTCAGATAAAAAGTGACAATAAATTATGACTTATTATTACAGTACCAAGGAATCTTAAGTTTACACATTGCCCCTCTGTTGAGCTATGATGAGATCCAAAGCCTTTGTTTCCATTTTTGATATAATTTATCCAGAGACAGAATTTAATTAAATTTTTCTATATTGAAATAAGCCATCTTTAAACTAAAGGATATGAAACAATTTTGTTCTAACAAATCATAACTTATCACATTTTAGGTTTCTAATATATTATTAAACTGCAGCTAAACTGAAATAGGAATAGTTGTGTTGTGAAAAAGGGGCAATAGGGAGCCCAAGATTAACTGGACCCCATTTTATTCCAATATAGTCAGTATGTTCGTCTTGATAGCTCCTTCTATTAAAATAGTCTTGTATCCTACATTTATTTATCTTATAGCATGTTATGAATCCATAACTGCAGTATTTTTGAAGTGTCAATAATCCTCTTTCCCCAATAATTTTCAATGGATGGATGTTGTAATTAATTACAAAAATCAAATAGAAATCAAACCCAGAAGTTGATTAAAATTTAAAACATGTTTATTTACCAAGATAATCCAATCTAGTAATAAAATTGTAACTAGTATTTTTAAATTATGGTGAAGTTTCTTCAGATAGTCCATCACTCTCAATCCTAAAACTATGAATGATTTCTAGGGCATTATGTTGATATTTGACAAATACAATAGCAAAGGCCAACTTTCTTCAACTATATTTTTAATTTTGTCTGATTATCTTAATATCTATCTATGCACTTAAGAATGTATGTAATAATATAGTGAATTTGTTTGTAAATTTTATTTTTATTTTATTTATTTTGTATTCCACCTTTATTGTTTTTACAAATAACTTAAAGCGGTGAATATATCCAACACACTTCCTTCCTCCTATTTTCCTTACCACAACAACTCTGTGAGGTGGATTGGGCTGAGGAAGAATGACTGCCCCAGAGTCACCCAGCTGACTTTCATGGCTAAGTCACAATCTCCTGCTTTCAATCCTGGTGCCTTAACCGCCACACCAAACCGGACAGGTAGTTTACAGTTTAATAGATCTGGGAAATAAATTAATTGCTTGAAAAGTATAATCCTGGTTTTTTTCATCACATTGTTAAGAAACTGAATACAAAAATACCTTTTCAGGTTTCTCTGTATTTTATGGTTGGAATTTAAAGAAAATTAGAGAAGATCTAACCAGGTATACTGTAGGAAGTCCTGAAAAGTCATTTCAGTTGTAACAAAAGAAATAGAGTGGAAATAATTTTAAACTGGTTCACACCAGCAATCCTTCGTGAACTATTAACTGTTCAGATCTAGTCACAAAACATTATTCTGAGGAGAAAAGGTTTAGTGAACCCTGGAAATTGGATTTGATTTATGCCAGAAAATCTGCCTTTTCACTGCTTGAGATTTTCTATGGAAGAAAGCCACAGCCTTTTACCAAACGGTTTCTAAGGAAACATCTTATAGCCGAGCATCTGAAAACAATTTGGTTGTTAATGAGAAATAGTTCTCACAACGGTGGGAAAATGTTGAGTGAAAGAAAAGACTTCAAGATTTTGGCACTTTCTCCAGAAAGACATTTGAAAATAAAAGTGTGCTGCTGCTGTAGCGTAGCTTATGAAATTTCCTACATGGAGTGAGCTTTCATTACCTGCTTTCCAATTGTCTCTGCTCCAGTTTCAGATCTCCTCCTCCTTCCTGTAGATAAACTTTTTGAAAAAACAAACAAACCCTGTGCCTTATGCTTGCTTTTAAAAAGAAAAAAGAAAAAGAGGAAAATTGGCAGTGTGGAAAAGGGTCTCTGATCTGGGTCTTTTAGCACTCACAGCTAACATGCCCTTGGAGGTCTGCCCTTCAGGAAGAGCCATAGAGAAGAAGGATAGTATAAAAACTAGTTTTATACTTCATGCTAAATAAGCCATAGTTTGGTTTTGTTTGATTTTGCCATGTTGTACTGTGTGCAGCTACAGTTTCTAAGGCATGGTTTATGACTTAATGTATAAATTCAGTTACAGGACTTACGACCACAACTGAGCCCAAAATTTCTCTTGCTAAATGAAACATTAAGTGACATTTTACAATTTTTCTTTCCATAGTTGTTAAGTGAATCACTGCAGTTGTGAAGTTAGTGACATGGTTGTTAAGTGAATCTGGTTTCCCCGTTGACTTTGCTTGCCAGAAGATCACAAAAGGTGTTTGCATGACCCCAGGACACAGCAGCTGTCATAAATATGAGTCAGTTGCCAAGCATCTGAATTTTGACCATGGGGATGTGTCGTAAGTGTGAAAAACGGTCATATGTCACTTTTTTTAATGCCGTTATAACTTTGAATGGTGACTCAATAAAGTTGAAGACTACCTGTATATGTTACATGGCTTTGCATAATTGGTAGATTTTCATTCTGTTCATGAGTAAAACTAAGACTTGGGTAAGGAAAAGCTTTTCCACTTCAGCCCAGTCTTCTTAATATCTAGCAGGAGCTCCTATAATGATAGGTGAGGCATTTAGCTCCACCTATAAAATGACTCCCAGAGCAGCGCCAACAGCCATATAGCAGCTATTTTCTCTGTTTTTCTGCAGTTTTGACAGATAAAAATAAGATAATCCAGCCTAGTAATAAAATTATAACAAGTACTTTTTAATTGTGGTGAATTTTCTTCAGATTGTTCACGACTCTCAGTCCTAAAACTATGAATGATTTCTAGGGCATTATGTTGGTGGTGGCGCAGTGGTTAGAATGCGGTACTGCAGGCTACTTCTGCAGACTGCCAGCTGCCTGCAGTTTGGCAAGCTGAGTCTCACCAGCTCAAGGTTTACTCAGCCTTCCATCCTTCTAAGGTTGGTAAAATGAGGACCTAGACTGTTGGGGGCAATATGCTGATTCTGTAAACTGCTTAAAGAGGGCTGTAAGTAAGCACTGTGAAGCGGTATATAAGTCTAAGTCAGAGGTGTCAAACTTGCGGCATCACAGCAGCATCACGTGACGTATTGGGATTTTTCCCTCCTTCACTAAACCAGGTGGGGCCGGACCAGCACGTGATGCATCCGACCTGCAGGCTGCAAGTTTGGTCTAAGTGCTATTGCTATTTGTCAGATACAATAGCAAAGGCCAATTTTCTTCAGCTATATTTGTAATTCTGTCTGATTATCTTAATGTCTATCTATGCACTTAAGTATCTATGTATCTAATAATATATAGTGAATTTGTTTGTAAATTTTATTTTTATTTTATTCATTTTGTATTCCACCTTCTACCAGTTTTGTCACCAGCAGTTGCCAGATTCCCATCTGAGGGGAGGATAGAGAGAACCTGAAATCCCTGGATATTTTCATTGTCATCTGGTAGGGCCTGAAAGGGTGGATGAGGTGCTTAGCCCAGGCCTTTATCAAGTGTTAGGCTATGTGCCGAGCTGATCCTTTGATGTGAGCTGACCTTGAAGTGAGACCTCAGAGACATTTTTCCTTTAGGCTTGTTTCTTTGGAGAATCGCTAGGCTCCTCTTTTTTGCTGAGATTTGGAGGATATTGCGGATGGCTGGGCTCTCACAAGGTGAGAATGTGGAGGATGTAAGGATGATGATCTTGATGGAGATAAGCAAAAACTGCTGCCTTTATTTTTTGGCTTCAGCATTCTGTGACCCCTGCCATGGTACTTTAATTATAGTGGCTTATGCTTTAACACCGCATGATCTTGGCCAATTGTTAAAAATTATATTAAACAAAATAAATCTCAGCATGATGTGTGAAAGCAGCTATTGACTAGCTGTCTGCAGATACCCAGCAACTTATCACCATCTGTTTAGTGAACGATCAAAGATAGAATGGTGCTTTAAAAAGTGACTTATGGCCGGTGCTCACATCTACAACTGTTGTAGCATCCCCACAGTCGCACAATTATGATTCAAGCAATGAACAAACAGGAAGGCATATCTAAACAACAGTTACATCATCCAGCATCCTGGAGTCGTATAATCCTCATTTGCCACCTTCCCATCTGGCTTCTGACAAGTCAATGAGGGAACCTGGATTCACTTAATCATGTGATTCATTTAAAGACCATGGCAAAAAAATCATGAAATTGGGTGCAGTCACATGATGACTCACTTAACAATTACATTACTTAGTGGCCAAAATTCCAGTTGCAATTGTGCTCATGAGGACTACCTGTATCTATCTATTAAAATGCTATTTCAAAACACATTAAAAAATCAGGTTTTTGTGCTCCTTGTGAGGGGCACTTAGTTATCCATATACAATGAATGAACAGGAAGGCTTACTTAAATGTATATTTTAATACAAAGGACAAGTCACCTTTTCAAGTAAAAAGAACTGTCACAAAATCTCTCATAATAATGGCTCATGCCCTTTCCAAATTACAGTATATATAAAAGAATTAAATGGTGAAAGTCTTGCAAAATTGTCATATCTCATCCCCAGGGTATCATATGGTTTTGCCTGAAAAACACTAGTTTTATGAGATGGAAGCCACTATTAAATGTTTAAAACACAATTTAATTCGGCTCTTCAGATACCATTTAGGAGTATTGTGGTTGTCATACTGCTGGCCTCTGTTATACACTCTTTTACAGGAAAGGGAAGGTTTCTACTGGAATCTTCATTTAAGCCATTCCTATACGTTTATTAAGATATTTGTGTGTAATTCAAGGAATTCCCACAGGAGATAGCTAAACCCTGGAATGAATCATCCATTTCCCTTGAAGTTTTGTCACAATTCATTGGAAAGATGTATAGCGATGACAACACTGTTTTCCCAAAAGCTTTTCATTTCATTACGGGGTGAAGTAACTATTTACAAAAACCCTGCTTTTTCCAGACATGCATGTAAAAACTGCTATCACCAGACACTCCTATGAGTAGGGCTTTGCAAACAGCTGTTACAACCCAATCTTACGAAGGAATTTTCTGAGGGCTGGTTTTGTTTGCTAAATTCTATTGACAGTTTCAAATATTTTGTGGACCATTGTACTTGAATGAAGAAGTAGCTTCGCTCCTTTGACAAGCTGACCGTCAGAACTTCATTTTTAAATACCATAAAGTCACACATAACACGTCATGGCTTGCTTTGTTAGAAAAAAGGCCGCTAGTCCTAGTGACCTTTTCATAGTGCTAGGCTAGCCACAGTTTTTATGGGTGGTTAGAATATGAACTTCAGATTCATCAGCTCTGCTAGAGAAATCACAGCTCTTTGATTTTAATTAAAAATGGCATTTCTTATACATTATTGATTTATTAAAAGCAAGATAGATAGTTTAAACAAAAACTAACAGAAAGTCAGCTTCCTTTTTTTAGACAGTGTTTTTGATTTAGAAGTAAGTTTCTTAAACAAAAGAAGGGAGCTGAAAAGTCAAGTGATATTTTGTTAAAGCATTCCTATGATGCCTGAATGTTAAGTAACTCGGAGGAAAGCAAATCCCATTGCCATGGGACTGTAGAACTGAAGTGTAGCACAATCAGGCCTCATACATCAGCCGGAAAACTGAGTGTTTTGTTCTGAAAAAATCATAATGCCAGGAGACCAGGCTGACCCCACTTCACTTCTTTATCCTTTACCAGGAAACCACTAGAAGATCTACCTCAGAATGTTTTTTTAACCCTTTTGTGCCAAAGTTTTAAAGATATGAACTTAAGATCAGGTCTGTCTTCTCTTTGTTGCCTGAAATATCAGGTAAAAATGGTTTAAATTAATAAGTACCAGATTTATTTTTCATTTTACATATCCAGGTTCTGCTAAGACTTTTCTCAGACCTTGACATCAGGTGATATTATTCAGGATTAAAGCAAGTCAGATAATTATCCATAGGTTTCCTTAGCACACATCCTGTTTTACGCAAACAAAGAACTTCCAGAGGATAAATACCTAAGCTATGATTCTGAATTGCTGTAGGAAACACAATAGTTAAAATGTTGACGCTTTTCAGGCAGGAAATTAATTCTGAGAGCTGAAAAACAGAGTAATGGCCTATTCATAGCAGAAGCCAAGTAAATGTATAAAACTTTATGGAGCTGTTGAAAATTTAACAGACAGCCATTTTCATTTATATAGAGCGGTGTTGAGATTAGTGAATGGTTAGATATAATTAGGATTTAATGCCACACAATTTTATTTTCATTCCTATTTGAAAAGCTTTCAAGGAATTCTACAAGGGTTTTATTCTCCCCATGAAACTCTTTTCTTTTAATCTTCAAGAGTACACAGAACTAAAAGCATACAACCAGGTTTTGGAGAAAAACTTGGGACAATAAACGTTGCATGGGGCTACCATATGAGATCTCTAAAAATCTGCTTGCAGATGATAGCTCAGGGGTTTTTTTTGTAGTTTATTTCAAAAGGAAATGTGTCTGTACTAAACCAAACATCGTAGCAGACTCCTCTGCATCTCTCTACAGACATTTACTCTGTTCAATTCCTACCTAAGTATGTGCAAGATAGTTAAAAATGAGCTAAATCAGGGCTGCCAAACTCCCGGCTTGCAGACCAGATGCATCACCTGTTGGCCATACCCACACCTGATTTAACAAAGGGAGGAAAAATCCCGATACGTCATGTAACGCTGCCATGATGATGCGAGTTTGATACCCCTGAGCTAAATCATTAAAATATTATTTTTCATAAAGAACATTAGCATTTGTAATATGGTCTCTTGAAGACCATATTACAGCCGTAACCAGGGGGGCAATGTATCAGGTGCGCCGGATACGCCAGTTGCGTCCCTTTCTAGATCGGGACGCCTTACGGAC
>JAOYMU010000263.1:5792419-5804982 GCA_025802295.1 Psammodynastes pulverulentus | reverse complement strand
AGGTTCAGGATGCATTCCCTGAACTCCATTCTTCAGGGGATCAGGAGCAACGATCTCATGACGTCCATAGACCTCACAGAGGCTTATCTGCATGTCCCAATCCATCCAGACCACCGCAGATTTCTTCTCTTTTGTTACGCCGGTCAACACCTTCAGTACTGGGCCCTCCCATTTGGTCTGGTCTCTGCACCGAGGACTTTTACCAAGGTCCTAGGAGCCCTGAGGGCTTCCCTGAGGTCAGCGCCAATCCGGCTGCAGTGCTACCTGGACGACATATTGATTCAGTCAGCCTTTGTCGTCCAGGCGCACCAGGAATAGAAAATAGGGTGAAAGACCTACATTTCATGCAAATTTTGTGCCTTGAGGTGGGGGACTAGGGAGAGGATAGTAAGAAGGGTAGATTGATGAGAAATGTGAGGAAAAGTATGTCTGGGTGTCTTCTATAGCTTCCTTTGAGGCATAAAAGGAGAGGTAACCTAAAAAGCGAAGGGTTATGTCTCACTTTTACACATTTGCAATGATATATCGATATTTTCATTTGGATAAATAACTAGCATAGATCAACCTTATTTTCCCTTTTCGTGTTATCTATTTTTAAGGAGAAAATGGGAGTCAATTAATGACAATTTCATATGACACCAAGCTTGGAACACTATTAAAACCAAAGCTCAGGAAACCATACGTTGCAAAGTGAACAATCTCAGGAACTGGGCTAATACAATGGAAACTGGTAGTGCAAAGTTGTGTCTTTGAAAATATTTCTCCTTGAAAATATTTTCTTTGAAAATAGTCCTCGACGTACGACTGTAACGCAGCCCGGAATTTCGATTGTAAGACATGAAAATCGTAAGTTGACGCACCCACTTGACTGGCCCAATTTTATTATCTTTATTGCAGCTATCATTAAGCAGTCACTCACTGACTGTCACAGTCATTAAATGAGACAACGCAATAATCATCCATAAAGGTGATCTGATTGTCAACTGCTCAAAATGCAAACGTAATGAGGGGGCGATGAATGAAGTCATAAATATATTTTGGGGGAGGAGTCTGTAACTTCAAATGGTTGCTAAGTGAACAGTCATTAAGCAAGAACTACCTATATAGAGCTACCAGATCTAGCTATATAAAGGTTGGAAGGTAGAAAAGAATTATTTATATATTTAAATTTCTTTTGCTGACATTCAGTGGTTGGCTGGATTTTTGCAAACGAAACCTGGTAGTCCTAATATATATGTGTGCAGAGTTGTGTATGCCTTGGAGGAAGAACAAGATGCTTGAACTAGTTCTTGTGTAAGTGAGCAAACAGTTCAGTTAACATATGGTTTATAATGAGTTTATAAATTCGACAAATTCTAACTTCTTTAGTAAACTGTGGATGAACAGAAAAAGATTTTATATCGTAAGCCGACAGTGTTGTGAACCTGATTGCATAGAGACATTTAAGTACTGTATGGACCTCAATTTTAGTCAGTACCGTAGTCCGTTGAAAAGCTGACCAAACGTACATCAAACAGGTGACCTTGAAAACTGGCTATACTCAGAAGACTGAAATAGGAATTTGTGCTTCCCTAAATGTCAAAGTCTTTAGACAAGTGGGCTGTTGGCAGGAAAAAACAGCTGAAGGAAAGTCTAAGATAAGATACGGTAACTACAGTCTTCTACTCTTCGGGTCCAACATTCTTTATCTTGCAGGCCTCCTGCTATTCCCCCCCAGCCCCAGCTAAACCACTTCCTCTCCTGCTGGCATACATATTGCCCTTGATTTAAACCTCCAGCAAGTGCTCCAGGGTGGAACAAATATATTGAACAGTTTGCCACCCCTGTATCTCCTCTTTTACATATATCTACAATTGCATTTCCTTATTCAGAACAAAGGGTTCTGTAATACAATTCCTGGGTTCTGTAACACAAATTATTGTGGGAATGTAACCGTTTAGGACAGTTTTAGTCCACCTAATAATTTGCAAATGGATTAATCCATAATTTTCATCCACATAGGATGGGGAATACTATGCCAGGGAAATTGATCCCTGTTAAATAAGCTGGTGTTGCAAAATGCCAAAAGGAGGGTCTGATCTGCATCTTTAGAAAATTATTTATTGGGCAGGAAAAAGTAACAATGAGATCTGAACAGCTTTACAGGAAGAGAGAGAAAGGGAGAAGAACAGTGCAGGGAGTCCTTTACTTATGGCCACAATGGAGCCTAAAGTTTCCATTGATGAGTAAGGCAGATGTTAAGTGAGTTATGCTCCCTTTTACAACATTGTTTGTCATAGTTCTCACATGAATCATGTCATTAAGCGAATCTGGGTTCTCCCATTGACTCTGTTTGTCAAAAGCTGGTTGGGAATATTACAAATGGTGATCACATGAACCTGGGACCATGCAACTGTCATAAATTCATGCAGAGTCCCAAATTTGATCACGTGGTGCTGCAGTAGTTGTAAGTGTGGAAACTGGTCATAAGTCAGTTTTTCAATGCCATTGTAACTTTGAACGGTTACTACATGAATGATTGTAAGTCAAGGACTATCAGTAATAAGTATAAATGGAATTATTATCTAGAGAAGCTTTAGGCTTCAAGAAAGACAGAGAATCTTTGATCTTGCAATGGGGCTTCAGAAAAAGAACAGAAGTTTCAAAGATGGTAAAAAATTGGTATCTTTTCGAGGTTGTTTGTTACATCAGAAAAAGGAAAGTAAGGAGTGAAGATTTAAAGGGATATAAAATGAAGGGGAAAAGGTCTTATGATCCCAATAAATGCCCATTCAAAACTAAATTTGCAGGATAGCAAAAAGTAGCTTAAAGCTCAGTCCCTTAATATATGTGTAAAATCACTTTTTTCCTATTTTATTTTATTTTTATCTTCTTTCTCTCATTTCATTTTATTAATCTCAATTTTTTATTTTTTTTAATTGGTCTTTGATTTATAGATTTAAAAAAAAGAATGAAATAAGTTGCTTAAAATAGCTACGACAGAGAGACGATCCAAATAATAAAACCAAATCATTCCTAGTCAGTTCATTCCCATGGTTTACTTTATACTTCTGTAATGGTCTGTAAGAAATACAGAACATATTAACAAAATAATGACATTTTCCCCCTCTGATGTTTCAAGGAACATCCCATGAAGGTGGCTATTCCCACGAGGCAGTGGTGTACGCGCTTCAGAAATGTGGCATTCGTCATATCGACACGGCAAAACGATATGGCTGTGAATCGCTTCTGCAGAAGGCTATCAAAGAGAGTGGAATAGAACGGGAGGAACTCTGGATAACAACCAAACTCTGGCATGCTGACTATGGCTATGACAAAACAAAACAAGCCTGCTTCGAATCTTGCAACAGACTTGGGGTGGAATATCTAGGTATGAAGCTGTTTGTTTTTTTTTATTCCTGGTCAGATTATTATATCATAACTTTTGCTGCAGTTTTAATATATTTTTCTTATTGCATCACCCGTAACAACATGCTTTTATGATTGCTCTGGATCACAAATAAGAATTTTTAATAGGGAGATTATTCCTTTAGATTCTTTAGCTAATCTCTTTAGCATAGGAAAGAAAACCCATCGTAACAAGGATTAGCAGGTTATTAAGAGAATTTTGTCTGCTTAGCCTTGAGTGATTGATTATGTGCCATCAGGTAGTGTCAGTTCTTAGTGATTACATAGATTTTTCTCTTGAATGATCTATTCCCCAACTGCTCCTTCAGGTGCAGCCATTGCTGCGGTATCCATTGATGTTATAATTGAGTCAATCTTTCCCAACATTATAGACTTCTCTAGAAAGCCAAGTCTTCACATTACACGATAATTGGAGCCTGATCATTTGTGCCTTGATTAAGACTCTGAGTTGATTTGTTCAATTATCCATTTCTTTGGGTTTTTTTTTTTTTTGACCATCCATGGTATTCTCAGAACTCTTCTGCAGTGCCAATCTGAAAAAGTCTCCATAAATTTTCTATTCTGCTTAACCTTAATATCGATGCTAATTTCTGTACTCTTAAAGCACTCCCCTTCAGTTAAAGCAGAAAGGAACAATTCAGAAAAAGGGTCATGTGATCTGCACTTCTTACCTTAAATCAGGGGTCCCCAACCCCTGGGCTGCGGCCCACTACCGAGCCGTGGCCTGTTTGGAATCGGTCCCTGTAAGTAGCTGGCTGACACATGCACAAATGTGAGCAGCAGGCTGGCGCACATGCACAAAGCTTGAGTTACGTGAGCAGAGGCTGATGCGCACATGTGCAGCTTGTGTTACATGAGTGGTGGACTGGTTCTCTTCTCCTGCCTGCCAGGCTGCCAAGCAGTGAACATTGGGGACCGCTGTTAAATGATTGCCGCTGTTACTAGCAATGTTATTAGCAATGTTATTTATCTGCTATAGCTCTTAAACCAGTATTTAGTTGCTATGCTATCATAAGACCTCTACAGAGCTAGAATAAGTTCAATCTTAATGCCATTTAATAGCACTAACTTGTACTGATCTGTTTTTCTTAATTTTTTTTATAGAGCACCTCAAGTTTAAATCTCCTAGAAAGATTTTGATAAGACTTAGTGGTATACCCACAAATTGTATAATTACCGTAATCTATTGCAAACAATTCCTCATCCCCTTGTTACAACGATGTGATTAATTCACTTGAGGGAAAAGTCACACTTGATGCAAACATTCTTAGCACCCCTAGTTTGCATCAGAAATCGGTATGGATGAAATCCTTCCCCAAGGAAGATCAATATTTCAGTTGGTTCAGATTGGACGCTCAAGCCAATATGTTTTGACATAGTATAACCATTGTGATGACAGTTTGTGGCTTAGCATGTTTTGTGAATACAGCCAGAAATTCAACCCCAGCCACTATAAAGCAAGCCATAGCTTAGAATTACCAGGAGATTTTCTTCAAATTAGGAAGAACTGCAGAAAGACATCATGTGTTCCAATTTCCTTCTAAGAAGAAACAGGAGCCAGAGAAAGAGGAAGCATTAACTCATACCTTTTCTGTGTTTGTGTGCGTTAGAAGCATTAAACTAGTTATGGATAGCCTAGTCATCTGCTTGTGATTCAAACCGAAGTAGTCTTGAAATATTCTTCTCCTTGAAATAATGCTTTTTGTCATGCTAAATGGGTTTATCGAAAGTTTCCTTTGCATTCAGAAAATGATGCTAAATTGGTATTGGGTTTCTCTCCTGTCACAAATACTGAAGAATATTCTCATAAACAAAGAACCAATAATTAAATACTGTCTCAACAAACAGTTTTATTTTTCTTTCCTATCTTTTAGTTTCTCTAAGGGTTTTTTTGTCTTTGTTCTTTCATTTTAATTTGGCTTCTAGTCTGAATACTTCACAAAGAAAGATTGGTCCGACAAATTACATACCAAAGAGAATTTGAAAATGTGCCAGACTGTGGGTGCAGTATTCTAACATTTGTTTTCATTTTTTATTAAACTATATGACTTTCACAGTTATTATAATCTGGCTTTAGGCATTCATTGATAAACATTGGAAACAAATAAAATGGATTTAGAGGTTGGATGTAGAGTTTGCATTCCTTGAGATCTGGACTGATGATGTCATGATAACATCTCCTTACCCCTATATCAGGGGTGTCAAACTCATGTTGTCATGGTGGCATGGCGTGACATATCAGGACTTTTTTCCCGTTCTCTAAACTGGGTGTGAGCATTGCCAGTGTGTGATCCATCCCCACAGGCCGGGAGTTTGACAGTCCTGTCGGTGATGAGATTCAAATTTTTTTACTACCGTTTCTATGGGCGTAGCTTGGTAGGCATGGCATGGCATGGCTTGGTGGGTATGGCTTGATGGGCGTGGCAGGGGAAGGATACTGTAAAATCTCCCTTCCCTCCCCACTCCTGGGGGAAAGTTACAACCAGTTCTCCGAACTACTCAAAATTTCCACTACCGGTTCTCCAGAATTGGTCAGAACCTGCTGAATACCACCTCTGAGTCCTGCCCTACATCATCCTTCTTTGCTGAATATATAAATGGTGATATTCTCTCCCATGTATGTTTTGAATTGGCTTCTGTTCCTTAATAACCTTACCTTTTGTGCTGGGAATTCTGATGGAGTTGCAGATATTAGTTCTACTAACAAACATGCTGATAGGCTTGCATCTTGAATGAAGATGAACTTCTCTTTTAAGCCCTGACAGTGCCTGGAGAATAAACAGTCACTGAAAATTAATGAGATACCAAGGGCGGCTTGACAAGGCAGATTACCTGTTTGAAAATCTATGTACGATGAAATATTCTATTCTCCTGTTTGTTTGTTTATAGACATCCTAACCTAAAATTCCCATTTTTCCTTGAGTAACTTCATTTTGATTATCCACACTGAATGGAAATGTAAAATTCAAGAAACTGGTTTCATTGGCAGGTGTTTGGTAGGAAACCATTGTGCTAAACTAAAAGTTACAGTACATATAGTACAACAGAATAGTATTTTTTTTTCTTACAATGCTTAGTATCAGTAACAAAGAATATTTGCAGCTTATTGCTCATTTAAATCTTGCTGATGTCACTAAGAAGATTAATATAACTCCCAGTGATTTTAAAGATATGGGATACGCGTTTAAAATAATTCCCATGGGAATTGCTGATCCATAAACATGCAAGAAACAACATAATTAAGCTCAAATGTCAACACAACAGCACGTACAGTCAACTGTTCTTGAAAGCAATCTGCAAAACAGAAATAATATGATACTATTTAGTGATAGCATACTAGAAACAAGCTTTGTTTTACTTTCTTTTATGTGTGCCCTGAATGGCATATCATACCATTCTTTTTCCTAAGATGACTTTTCACTTCATGCTAGAATATATATTAGCTTTTGTAATTTTAATTCATTTGCGTGTTAATTCTGTAAGAACAGAATAACAGAATTGGAAATCTTCCAGTCTAACCTCCTGCTGAAGCGGAACCCTATAATATTTCAGACAAATGGTTGCCTAACTAAGCAAATCTGGCATGGGACCTAAAGGTTTAGTTTTCATGCGGCTTGTTCTCTTGCATGGAAATTAAATAAAATTTATGTGGGGAGGGGGGTAGAAATGCTATATTTGCAATTTGCAATGAGGGCAAAGTTCACCGTCTATAGTTTCCTAAGAAGGATTTGTTATGGCCATTTTTTAAAATGTTACATAATAACCTGGCATAATTTACAACATAACGAGTTATAATTATCCTATCAGTTACACATCAGAGTGCAGGCGTCTTAATAAGCCTCTTGATTTTACTTTTTGCCTGGGCCTTACATAAAAGAGGGAGAAAAGTTGAAAATCACAATGAACATTATATGGTTGACCATAATTACCGTAGTAGGTTAAAATTGTATAGCTGTATAAATGCTACATAAATTATACCAGCCACAAATATTGTCGTGACTGCTACAATACTCGGACACTGAGTTTTTTTTTAAACAAAAAGTCAAATAACTCAAGCGTGGCTTGAAGCTATATTTGTACATGGCTACCCTTAGCAGAGCTATTTTTGTGAGAATCTAGAAAAAATGGTTTTCCTGGATTTGAAGACGGGACATGAGAATTAGAATTGTATAAACAAGATTTTGCACTATATGTTCTGCATACATCATTAGGCTGGTTGGTTAATGAAAAGTATAAATGAAATAGGTTTATTTGTTTGTTTGTTTGTTTGTTTAGATCTTTATTTAATACATTGGCCAGATGCACAAGTTCCTGGAAAAAGCAGTCGAGAAGTCAGAGCAGAAACTTGGCGTGCCATGGAAGAATTGTATGAGAAAGGTAAGATGATTTCTGTAACGCATTTCGGTTTTCCACATGACATATTCAAGTAAGTTTTATTCCACCCAATTCTATTGCTCTGTTTGTAATTCATCTGTTATTCATCCTAAATCTTGGGAGTATCACTGAATAAGTACTTGATTTACATATTTCTTTTTGGAGCTCATTTTTCTTATAAAGCATCTGATTTGAAGTTGTGGGGAAGCTTGCACATTTTTCTTTTTGGTCAGCTGTTTATACGATGAGCACTAATGGCACAGAAATGAAGTGCATGCAATGAGGTGGCAGGAATAACAAGAAACCTTTTTCACTATTAGCTGTCTCCCTTCCTCCCTCCTAATTCCTTTGAAAGAACAGAAGCTTGGTTTCTTCCATCATGCAAAAGCTTTGACATGTATCAGTGTATGACTTCAGTACTGAGCATTTTTATATTAGATATAAAAACAAAGATCCGTGACATTTTCAACTATTTGTCCATCAATCCCAAGAGGAAAAATTCTGTTTTCAATTGTGTGTTAATCTTTAAAGTCAATGACTGACTGCATTTATAATCCAAAATTTTCTAGCTTCAGTGTAACCTCACATCTTCTGCTACTGGCTAGAGGTATCATTGAACTTTTTTGTCAATAAATGTACAGCATTTAGTATCTTGTGCTGCCCGTGGAAAAATATTTTGGGACAAAGGAGGACAACCTTAATAATTATTTTCTCATCTTTGCGTATGTCGTTTGAAATAAAGAGAAGAATACAGAACAGCTGGCCTGGATTTTATACGCCCAAGTGCTTCAGTTGCTCTTGGGTTTGTAGTCTCTTGAACATACTGAGTTCTAGTATTATTAAAGGAGAATTCTGATAGGCCCTAAAGAGGGTTTGTGATGATGGATGGAGATTTTATTTGTGAAGCAATTTCATATTTGTGGTTTTTAAGACATGGGCATTACTTTGCTAACTCAATGAAGAAGTGAAACTGAAGATTATTCTGTTAATTGTTTTACAGTATCTCTTTGGGTAAATTGAATTTCTTTTCTCAAACCCTTGCTCATATTAGGTCACAAGTGGTTCTGACAATAATTCCTCATTTATTCCTTCAAAATGAGAAATATCTAAATAGTTAAATAATTTCAGGCCTGCCATAATGTAAATCTCTAAATAAAGACGATTCTTGGCTCCATCGGTTGAGAAAGATATAGTTTTATTACAAGTCAAGCGTATTGCAGTAATGCAAAGCCAGAACTGAGAATCGCACGCCAAAACTCCTAAATTCAATTCTTCCTTTCCTTAGCTGTCTCTCATCCTCTACCAATCAGGTTCAGACAAGATGTTTTCATAAGGGTCAGCATAATTTGGTATGCAGGTCCCTCCTTCCAGCTGGGTAACCTTGAGGCACTGTCTTGAGGAGACATAGCACCTACTTTCGTTTCCTCAAGCATTCCCCTCCCTTCATTCTCCCCCTCCCCACAGTTCATGGCAGTTGGTCATCGCATAGTAATTAAGCACAAGCAAGCATAAGATGGCAACCGACAAATAGGTTACACCAAGCCATCTTATAAAATGCTGCATTATATGAACAGAAATGAAAGACATGATGAGCCACAAGAATACAATAAGAAAAGGATTCTCAAACTTCATGATGCCATCATTCTTTCAAGCTTTAGATAGAATTGAAGTTAAGGTTCTTGTCTATTTGATATCACAGATTCAGGAATCTACTCTGTCATAGAATTTAACCAAAGTTAAACTGAATCAATTGAAAACTGCAGTGATTTTCAAATGTTAACAAAAATATTTTCTATATGAAGAAGTCCTTTTCAGAAGGTTGGTTAATTCTTGATTTAAAAAGATAGCAAGGTTATTGAACTAAAGACAGGGAGGCATTATTTTATATCCTTGTTGGGCAGGGCCAATGAAAATATTGTATGAGTCTTTAAGCAATTGTTCCCCTTATGTAAAATTTTCCTCCTTATTAATATTGCTGAAGTGATAAACTAGTAAGTAAAACAATATTAAAGGCTTTATAAGATAAAAGCCCATATTCTGAGGGAGATGGGTCTTTCAAAAATATGAAAAATAAATAAATGGGAAATAAAATAAATGGGATGATTCCTAAACTCATTGATTACATACTCCTGGTTTAGGAAGTTAACTGGGATAATACACTATTGTGCCCAAGAGACCTCCATGTCCACACATTGTTTGTCAGAAGATTTCTTCTATAAACTATGCATATCAATGTCACTTGAAAAGAAATCAATAGATACATCAAATAATAAAGGTTCAAATAGAATGGAAACCAGAGCAGTTTTTATTAGGGATAATTAAGGGGAACTACTGTAGAAAAAGCAAATACCTGATTTTACACATAATTACTGCAGCAAGAATGGCTTATGCATACTATTGGAAAAGAGTCACCACACCATCGGAGGAAACTATAATCCAAAAAATCCTAGAAAGTGCTGAAAATGGACAAACTTACTTTAAAATTAAATAATAAAGAAGAGTCAGTATATTATATGGTTTGGGATAGATGGTATGAGTGGTTAAATAATAGAAACAATAGACAATAGAATAGAATAATAGAAACAAAAATGGTAGAAATAAAGAAAATATTTACGAATGTATAGATATATGAATGTTAAAGTTAGGTTATTAAAAGAGATCTATATGTGTAAGAATGTAACTATTCGTTACATTTGTATTATCTTTATTATCTGAAGAATGTATTATATTGAGTAACAATGGGAAACCAATCTGTGTAAACACTACTACAGTTCTGTTCTGATATAAAGAAGAATGGTAAAAAAATTTAAAAAACATAATAAAAATAATTTAAAAAAAGGAAAGGAATAAATAGAAATTAGATTCTTTTATTGGCTTAAGTCCCAGCATTTGTAACGCAATTGAACAAATACGCCAGAATATTATATTTTTCCTTGTCTTTGGGAAAGTCAAGAGTTCAGTCATCTCAGAGTTGTGGCTTTGTATTTGTATGCAAAGTCCAATCTATGTCAGATTCTCTTTGGCCTTTCCTTCCTTCTCTGTCTAGACAAATAGGAAAAATGTTAGATTTTGGTTTTGCTGCTTTATGTCCAAAAAATAATGGTTACTTTTCATGAATCAGCTAGAAAATGCTCCTGCCTTTGCTGTTCTTCTCTCTCATTTCCTCGTGTGTATTACTGTAATTCCACCAGACTATCTGTCTATAGTAGGTTGAATACTTTATGAGGAATTAAAACTGGATATTGGAAGCTACCTTAATTTATCACTATAATTCAGAGCTTTTTATTTCTTACGGAGCCATCTACCGTTGCATGCTATTTGCTATTTTCCCCCTTCTTACATTATTCAAATTAATGACATGTAAATCTCATGTGAGTTAAAATAGCCTCTGTGTTTTCTGGTCTCATCTGCTCAACAAATCATCATTTTTCTGTCTTGTATGAAGCAGAGTTTTAGAACCTCTGGCCATGTGTTTCTGAAATGATAGGCAAATGTTAATAAAAGTAGAGGTTTAAATGCAGTAGCCGAGAGGGGAAAAAGGATTAAATAATTCATTTGCATAATTAACCACTAAACTTTCAGTTGACATTCAGATAATACTTAATTGTACTATTTGTCTAATGGCACTGATTTGGGATTTCTTGAACTGTCTTTTAATTTACATTCTTTGTTTGATTGTTCAGCCTTTGCAATCCTAACATATATCTATGCAAGGATAAGTTCTATTGAACATTAACCTTTTCCTTCTGGGTAAATATGTATTGGATTATATTAGAAGAATGAGAGCTGAAGAAGGTTTTATTTCAAATCTTTCCTACACACAAACTTACCTAGATTGTCTTAGAAAGCTAGTGATAAGTTTCACAAGGATTTTGAAAAGACTGTTGACTTGACTTAATAGCTTTTGATATTTTAGAAATAGAATTTAACTTACCGTAATTACTTTGGATATATGGAATTTTTTTTTATATTAATTGAATATTTGTGTCTGTAAATTTGGGTAGGTAGTTTTGATTGTTGCACTAATGAGAATATTTTGAATCCAAAACAATTTGACTGGTAACTTTCCTGAGATTTCAGATTTTCCATTTTCTAGCAACAATCGGCCTTATCAATTAAATTGCAACTCCCGTCTCAGCCTTGTAAGTCTTGTTCCTTCTCCAGTGTCTTATCATCTGCTATTCATTTTCATAATCCCCAGGTCCATTTTATTATACAGTATACATTTAAATGCTTCCATTTTTAAAATGAAATGTATAACCATGCAGTTCATATTTCACATGATATGCAGAGTGGAAACTGGGAGAAGGAGTGAACCTAGGAGTGGGATAAGAAAAGGAATCAACCCAGAATCTCTATGGTGCCATAAGCAACCTAAATCCAACCCTCCTTGAGTGCCCTCAGTCCTTATTTAACTCTAAACAGGTGCTGACCCTCAGTTGAGAAGATTCTTAGGCATAGACTATAATAATAAATCAGCTTAATTGAGCCTGCATGTGGACAAGGTCTTTCCTGCCTCACAGAAACAGTTCAAAATTTATATGACAGGGGAGGGGGGATATTTTGCTTGTTTAGAATTTTGGGCTTATTTGAGCCCAACATGAGAAGAAAAATTGTGGACATTATATACATGGACATATATATATATACCGTAAAACCTCTATTTGAACGCCACCTCTATTTGAACGCCACCTCTATTTGAGTGCCACCTCGGCGGAAGGGTTGAAAAATAGAGCGCCACCCTCTATTTGAACGCCACCCTTTATTTTACCGCCACTTTT
>JAOYMU010000263.1:5713566-5742375 GCA_025802295.1 Psammodynastes pulverulentus | reverse complement strand
GGAAGGAAGGAAGGAAGGAAGGAAGGAAGGAAGGAAGGAAGGAAGGAAGGAAGGAAGGAAGGAAGGAAGGAAGGGTTCTTAAGGGTCTCGTAATTTATGAAATTTATTTCATTGGTTGTGTGAGGCTTCCAGAGTTGTACAGCATACAAGTTAATTAGTAATAATCATATTCAATCCCACAATGGAAAATCAGACTGGAGGCCAAGATAAAAAAAAATAAGATCAGGTACAAGTAATTTAAAAATCATGTAAGATGAACAATTGAAGAATGTAAGAATCTAGACAAACAAATAAGCTAATAAAAAGTATTGGTTTAGCACCAAAAAATTGTAGCTTTGGAAATAATAAAGCAACAAATAACAGCAATAGCTGGGAAAATTGAATGCTACAAGCTCAAGAAACAAGAAAATTGATGACAAGTCACTATGCATTATATCCCTGTAGTGATTATATCTGCCCCATAGAAATGGAGGCAGAGGTTCATTTCAGGTCAAACAAACTATCAAAGTTGGTAAGTGTTGAATTGGAAAATATCACAAAGTATCAAAACCTGAAAACTGAAATTGAAAGATTGTGGCATGAACTGGCCACAGCACACTGGGTGGCTTACCAAAAATTTTGGCTGGCACTTACAAAATTTGAGTGCTGAAAAAAATCTCCACCTGTTCAATTGCAAAAGACCACACTTCTTGGATCTTCACATATATTACATTAATACATTACATTATTAGTTCTTGGGAAGAAATGATGCATATGAAGACCAAAACACACTAAAGAATTGGCAGCTGTGATTTCACCTTCTTATGAAGAGATTATGACAATAAAATAATATCTACTCTGACTGATAACAGTTCTTCCACGTTCTAAAGTAGAGATTTCTTGTATCCACCCTGGAAGCAAGAGATGCTCAGGACTGAACTCAGAATAACTTGCCAACAACGCCTGTATTCTCTAAGTGACAACATCCAGTTCTCTACCAGGAAGTTTTTGTGAATGTTGTATACTGTACAAGAAAGAACAGCCTGACTATGAATTAAGGAGACAGGATTTCCTTAAGGACACTGTTTGTCTTTTACTTCAAAAGGGGAAAATGCGGTAGCAACTTTTGTGGCTAACAAATAGTATTAATAAGCATAAAGTTTGGTGAAGCAAAGCTTACTCTATCAGATGCATAGTCAATAGAGATATAGTTCACATGAGAAGCTAATCAGAAAAGGTACCATCAGAACTGATTTTTGGTCTCTGGTCTTTGACTAATAAATTTGATTTGATTTGACTACTGTAGACCAGTGTGATTCCTTTCCTACTAAGAACCCAGTCTGCTGCTCTTATCTCATACTTTGAACCCAAATTGCCGAGTAGAAAAAGTAAGAACTTTCTTGTGCACCTGATGTAGCCGTTGTCAGCACCTGTCTTCTGGGAATCCATTTCCACAAAAGAGAGAAGGAAAAGTGAGAGGATGGATTGTATTCAATCCTTGCTGTTTGTGCTACAGATATGGGTTAGGTTATCCTTTCCCTGACTGCTAAACAGAAGTGGATTCTCCAGTTTAGAGCAACAAGAGGATGGCAGCATTCCCACATGCCTTAGTTGAGTGTGGAGAGGAACAGGATAAAACATCTTGAATAGCCTGAATAAGGACTCTAGCATGTCCTTACATGCTGGAGGTGATTCTAGTTCTCAGGAGGTTGCATAAGAGGAAAAAACAGAATATTTTCACAGAAGGAAAGGGAAGCCGGGCATGCAACAGCCATCTTCCTGGGCTTCAAACCATAAATAATGGTTTGGCTTGGGGAAGGGAAGAATGCCACTGACTGTTGTCCTGACAAGTTTTCATTTTGTAGTTCAGAATCAGTATGTCTCTTTCATTGAGTTGCTATCTCCTGTCAAGCTATACTAAGCCCAAATCATCACGCTATAGCTTGTTTTAATTAGAGTTTGTGGAAGAAGCCCATGGATCATGTTAAATCAGGGTGTCAAACTCAATTTCATTGAGGGCCGCATCAGGGCTGTGGTTGACTCCGGGCAGGTAGGCGTGGCTGACTGGGTGGGCATGGCCAGCTTGATGCCAGTCACTGGGCATGGTTGATGGATGGGTGTGGCCAGGTGGGTGGGCATGGCCAGCTTGACGCCACTCGCCAAACTACTGGCATGTTTCCTCGTTGCCTTGGGTAGATTGGGCCGAAGCCACACTGGCCTAATGTTTCCTCATTGCATTGGGTAGACAGGGCCGAAGCGAAGCAGGTAAACCATGACAAAGTGACGTGGGCCGACCCCTTACATTTTCCAGGACAGCCCCACGGGCTGGATCTGACCACAACGCAGGCCGCATCTGGTCCGCGGTCCTTGAGCTCCACACCCCTGTGCTAAATGTATCTGGTTTGAGCTTAGAATGTGATAGGAATCCAACCATTAGAGCTGGTAAAACAATTTTTATGGTTAACCAAAGGGATGAGCAGGCCATGGGCCATATGTGCCCCCTCCATCCCTCAACTGGGTACCCCGAGAGCATATCACTGAATTTGGACAATAAAGAAGCTGAAGTTTCACAGCAAGGTTGTCTTCATTTGTTGCTTAACGTGGGGAAACTGGGGACCTCTCACTTACAATTCCACATACCAAACTGGGATAAACTTCTGCCATGAAAATCTTTGATCACGTACAAGTGTGTGTGCCCACCAGGATGCAGCATCTACAATGCCTTCTCCCTGGTTTCAGAGGGAAAGGAAAGCTTGTGAAGACCCACGGTCATTTCCTACAACTTCCCTGTTAAACAATTTGCCTCACAAATCAGGATTGTAAATCATTAAAATGAAATGCTTTCATTTACAGCTCATAAACTGCTGTTGTTGTTTTTTTAAACAATATTCTGGGCAAGCTTTCTCTTTCAAAGCCAGTTTGGTGAAGTGGTTAAGGTGCTGACCTAGAAATCAGGAGACAGGGAGTTCTAGTCTTGCCTTAGGCACAAAAGCTGGGGCAGTCACTTTCTCTGAACCCAATCCACCTCACAGGGTTTTTGTTGAAGAGAAAATAGGAGAAGGAAAGCATATTTAAGTTTGCTGCTTGAGTTATTTGTAATAAAGATGGGAATAAAAATGTAATAAATACAGATAGTCCTCCACTTACAACAGTTGATTTAATGACCATTGGAAGTTTCAATAGTACTGAAAAAGTACTATTGCTCATTTTCCACACTTACAACCATTGCAACATCCCCATGGTCATATGATCAAAATTCAGACAGTTGACAACTGACTCATGTTTATGACGGCTGCAGTGTCCCAGAATCATGTCATTACCTTTTATGACCTGACAAAGTCAATGGGGAAGCCAGATTGACTTAACAACTGTGTTACTAACTTAATAAGCGATTCACTTAACAAATGTGGCAATAAAGTTTGTAAAATGGGGCAAAACTCACTTAACAAATGTCTTCTTTAGCAACAAAAGCGTTGGGCTGTAAAATAATTGTTAGCAGGATCTTGGGAACAAAGAGGGTATGAGGTGGCTGGTTGTCATTTTTTTTATCTGGTACTCTGCTGTAAAGCACTCAAGTTCCTCAGATTGTGACAAGAGCATACAAACAAGCATCTGATAAAGGATTTATCATGTAGAGATATTTGGAAAGGGGAATTGTAATACTATTAACATAGTGTTGATTAAAAATTGGTGAACTCTGGAGTTTTTATTTTTTTTCCCTATAAACATGATGTACCGTAATCTATTCACCACATAAGACCTAAAACTACATAAAGGAAAACCAATGAAACAAATGAGTAAAAAAACCCCCAACATTATACTGCTCTCAGGATTTCCTCCTGAAGGTAGTGAAAAAGCAGGATCACCACCTATGGAAAAGTTAAACTTTTGAGGGGCCACTAAATCAGAACAGAACTTGAAGGGATCTTGGAGATCTTCTAGTCCAGCCCCATGCTCAAGAAGGAGATCCTACACCATTTCAGATAAGTGACTGTCCAGGCTCAGAGGGGCGGCGGTGACCTAGAGGTGGAGCTCTCTCCACACAATCAGGAGGCTGCGAGTTTGATCCTAGGGAGAGGCTAATATTTGGAATAAGACTCTTCTGCTCGAGAGGGGGGGGGGGTTGGACTAGATGACCTCCAAGGTCCCTTCCAACTCTGTTATTCTATCTCTACTGTCTTCTTTAAAACCTCCAGTGATGAAGCACCCACAACTTCTGAAGGCAAGCTGTCGCACTGGTTAATTGGCCTCACTGTTAGGAAGTTTCTCCTTAGTTCCAGGTTGCTTCCCTCCTTGGTTAGTTTCTATCCATTGTTTCTTGTCCTGCCTACAGGTAAAGAGTAAATAAGTTAAACAAGGGACCAGCTCTTAGCGCCTCTTCTCTTCCACTTGTTTACACTTATTTTGTAGACCGGCATTAAGAGGGAGCAAAGCCGGGGAAGGTGATGGCAGGAAACTTGGACAAAGTCTAGGGAAGCCTCGGGGTCCAGCAAGCCAGCTTTTTTCTGCGCCCCCTTCCCCCTCGGCGGTTGCCAGGCTCTCTCCCCTCACGTGCACCCACCCCGCATTTAAAAAAAAAAATCTAGACAAAACTTTGTAAGCGCAGCCAGCGGCGAAAGGAAACAGGTGTTAACCCTTCCGCGGCTACGCCCGAGTTAGGAGCTGCTTGGGGAAATCGGAGCGGCCACATCGCCTCGTCTCCAAACCGGGAAGGAGGACAAAACTAAGCCCGAGTGAAAGTCGCCTCAGCCGCGCGCGAGAAATGGGAATTTAGGGAGGGGGGGAGGAGGAGACGGAGGGGAAGGGGGAGACCCAGACGACGCTGGGAAGGAAAACGCTTCCAATGAGCTCGGGAGGCAGCCTCGCTTTTGTTAGGCAAGGGGGGCGACGGGTGGGCCTGGCTCGAGGTGAAGGGTGAGAGCCATGCAGCCTCCTCCAACGAGAACGGCGTCCCGGGCGAGCGAGGTAAGAGCTGAGCGAGGGATCTCGCGGGCAGGATTTATTTTTTATTTTTTTGCAAGCGGGAGTGAAGCGCTTTCGTTGCGTTCCGCCTTCCGGGAACGCTTTGAAAGTCGCCAAGTGGGAAAAGCGACCCGCAGCAAGGAGTCGGTTGGCGAGGGTTTTGAACACCTCTTTATGCTGCAAAACTCCCAAATCAACTGGGAAACAACTGCCTCGCAGGATCAACCGTGGAATTTAAAGTGGAGATTTAAGTCCTGGTTTACCCGGTACGGGTCCCTTGGGCTGGAAGTCCGGCTTTTGTTCGGTTGGACTGGACTTCCATAGGGGCGCAGCTTTCACTCCCCGCGTTGTCACTTGCCCATTTCCCTCCCTCTCTCTCTCCCCCCCCTCCTGGGAACTTCCCCCGGATATTTTATCGGGAATCGGGGCGAAGCGGCGGAAAGGTTTACGTTGTGTACTAAACCTGTCCCAGCAAACTTCCCTGGAAGAATCTGCGCGCGCGCGTTGCGAACCGGGCGAAATTCCCTCACAACTTTTTTTTTTTTTTTTTGCTCCTAAGCCACTGAACGCTGGGAAACGGAGGAGTCTTGCGCTTGAACTACCAGTTAACTTTATGAGCCGGGGGGCGTCTGATTTGTGAAAACTTTTGCCCGTTTGCCGGGCTCTATGTAGTGTTGTTGCAGAGGGCAGCGGAGAATGAACGTGCTTTAGTAAAACATTCAGCCCTGGAAGTTGAACTTGGTGGAATCTACTGGGAATGCTGCTGCCCGGATTCGTGCGCGTAGCGGTGGAATAATACAGCTAAGAAGGTGAAAAAAAAATGTTGAAGCTAACGGGAATGAGAGGTTTGTGTGTGTGTGTGTGTGGGGAAGGGAGCAAAATAACTCCAACACGCAATTTATTTTTTCCCCTCTTGTCTGATGATGGTGCAGATACTATCAGCCTAGAATACGAGCCATTGGGTAAAACCTATGGGATAGACATGTTCTGGTTTTCAACCAGAATGAATGGCCCAGAGGTGCCTTGCAGAGATGTTTCCTTTGGTGAAAGTTGTGAATATTTGATGTGATTAGAAAACTCTCTTGATTTGCATGCTATTGGGTATCTGGGGATGGAGGGAGAAGAGGCGAACTCAGAAGGCAACAGCCATCCATCAGGATTGCCTCTTCTTCCAGAGGAACTGAAAACAGGCAGTTTTGGAAGAGATGTTAAAAGAACATGACTTAAAAACAGGCCGTTTTGGAGGATCCAAAGATCAGGACTTAATTTTTGTGTTAGAGATTATAGCTTTGCCAGGTTTGGGCTGAAAGTCAGTGTCCTCCCCCCCCCCACTCTTTGATTCTGGCTGTTGCTATTAACCTCTGTACCACAAAAGTTTCAGTTCTTACTCCGGACCTGGAGGGGGGGGGGTAATCTGTTTTAACAAAACTTGGTTGCAGAAGGTTGGGTTTCAGTCAGCTTGATGACCTGATCTTTTAAGAGGTTTTTCAGCCTGTGGTTAATTAAATTTCCCTCACAAGTCTTGTGCAGAGGTTTAAGGGGGGAGCATTGAGGTATGTCTGCCTTCAGCTGAAGCTCAAAACAAAGTGCTTTGGGCGCATAGTTAGTATCCACACAGGACCTTCTCTACTGCCTTAAAATATATATCTTAAAAAAGTAAATCAACATATAGTTTAACAAAATGGTTGATGCTTTGGAAGAAACGGTGGTGGGTTGACATGATTACGATCTGCCCCTTTTCCTATTAGCCTAATTGTTGAATGTTTTTTGGGCTTATGGGTACCCATGTCTCTTGCTTCCCAGAGGGGAGGTTGGGAAGGGAATGGCTGGGCAGAGAGGAAACGTCTGCGGCTGGTTCACAGCCCTGTTCAGAACAGATGTTTTACATCTGGGGACAAAAAGTGGACAAATTAAAACGGTGAAATGTTCGTGACCTGCCAAACACAGAAATGACATGTATCTGTCCTGTTCTGTGGAATAGCTGGGTTGCCTTACACAGAACGTGATACATGCCATTTCTGTGTTAGGTAACCCAGCTATTTAAGCAGGTAGGTACGAATTACATATGGCATAAAGGCTGGCATGGTGTGTGTTAAAACTCAAAGATTTATACGTGAATTGATCATCCATCAGGAAGTCCAGCATGTTTCTTTGAAGGCTCCCATTTTTTTTCCCAATTTATCCTGGCTCAGAGCGAGGAAAGATTAAACTGTAAGATCTTCCAACAAATGGTAACTTTCATTCTCTTCTATCCTAAAACATCTGCACCCAGTGAAAGTTTTAACTTTGCTTTCTGTGTTGGACTGATCTGCTATTTTAAATACTTAGTGTAAACACCATGACTGTTTACTCATATCTTTCCATGCACTTTCTTTCATCTAGTAATGCCATGTGCAAACTAATTAAGCAGTTGAAAATGAGCTTCCAAACTACATACTAGGCTGTAGCCCAAAACCAGCCTTTTCTCTCTGTCTCTCTCTCTGCTCCCAATTATAAAAGTTCAAGTGCTTTTCTTTTTGTCCTCTAGGTTTTTGCTGAGTTTATTCCAGAGATCTGAAATTGGTGATTGGGGGGGAAATGGGTGAAAAAAATAGTCCCTCCATTTTAATGGTCATCTTTATTTTTAACTGATACAATTAGTCCATTGTTCAGAGATGACCTTTTTCTAAGCCTCCCCTACAAAAGTGAGTCTTTTTGAAGCTTAACTTGCTTCTTTTGTTTATGTGGAACCAACTAAAACAATTTTCTTTCTATTACTTCAGCTACCTGAAGAAAAATGTTTCAGGAATTAAAATTGTTTAGGCTGCCATCAGGTAACCTAAGGTCTTGAAATTGATGTGCTTTGCACTTGAAGAGTGACAAAGTTGCCTACTTAGCTATAAACAGTGTTGTTGAGTTTAGTTTCCCTGGTGTATGCATAGACAGGAATAAGTTGCATTGTGACTTGTAAACTGAAGTTGACGTGGAATTAGGTGGGAACTTCTTGCCTCAGAAATTCTGAGTGATTCCTATTTCCTTTCATTGTTTTCAAGCTCTGCCTTTTAAAGCTAGGATTTAATTCCATGCGTTTGAATTGTGTTCGGCATTTGGGTTTTTCTGTTCAGTGAGACCAGTGGGCATCGAAAAAGATTTCATTTGTCTGGTCCTGGGTGACTTTTAAAACAAAACAAATTATTAATGATGTGGTTACAGACTGCACAATTTGGCTAAGAAGAGAATGCCTGTCTTGAGATGCGTTCGAATCTGATGACTTGCAGGGGCATATCCATATGCTTTGCTTGGCAGAAGTACAGAAACGGTTTGCTGTTTCCTACTTGTGGTTTTGGGTTGTTTGTTTTCTTTGACTTCCCAGTGAGGTCTGCACTCCAAGGGTTTCCTGATGGTATCCTATCTAATTATTACCCAGGTCCAGCTAGCTTTTGCTTTCTCAAAATCAGCCAAGGATAGCTAGGTGCTGCCACCTGCTGTGATATAATTTAGTCACCATTGTAAAAATCAGGACAATTTGTGGTGTACGGTAGAAATAGATATTGGGTCCTCATGATTACAAGCATTAGTGTGTGAGTGTATCCAGTGTCTGGACTGTGACTGCTGCGGTTTGTACATTCTAACACTTAACCTGTGCTATACCTTAGAACAGCTTTTCTTAGCCAGTGTAGTAAACTTAGGTGATCATATAGATAAAAGCTATTGTTTTTGCAGGCCTTGTGTGTAGTTAGTGTAACCAGTCAAGTACGAGTAGTGCATAGCATTGAGTCAAACTACTGGTTTTTTCGTAGTCTTTCCTGTGTAACTAAGACTGCAACACCCTTGTAGCAGTTGATGTTGGGATTTCAGCTTGTTGGATTTTGAGTTATGCTGGGTTAAATCAAATGCTCTTTAACTGATAGTCTTTTGCTTTGTTCTCCCTTGATTTTTAAGGGTCCTGGTTTCTGAGGTTACCCAAGAGGAGATACTGGCCGTAGGAACTGCAGACATCGGACATAGCAGGAGGGGCAGCAAATTCTACACCACCTCTCGCCAGTTGCTTTGGAAACCTGCAGTCCAGACTGGAACCATGGACTCTGCCAGGACCCCCCACATGAAGGTCCGGAGCGACGTCAGTGACTACCTCAATTATGAAATCATCAGCAGGCATTACAACTACACTGGGAAGCTCAACGAGAATGCCGAAAGTGGGATCAAAGCAACGTCGGTGGTTTTCATCATTATCTGCTGTTTCATCATCCTCGAGAACATCTTTGTTCTGCTGACTATTTGGAAAACCAAGAAATTCCACAGGCCAATGTACTACTTTATTGGTAACTTGGCCCTCTCAGATCTGCTGGCAGGAGTGGCATACATCGCTAACATCCTTCTGTCCGGCTCCACGACTTACACCCTCACCCCTGCCCAGTGGTTTCTTAGAGAAGGAAGCATGTTTGTGGCTTTGTCTGCTTCGGTTTTCAGCCTGCTGGCTATTGCGATTGAGCGATATATTACCATGCTGAAGATGAAGCTCCACAATGGCAGCAATAGTTTCCGTTCCTTCCTGCTCATCAGTGCCTGTTGGGTCATCTCTGTGATATTAGGGGGTCTCCCTATTATGGGATGGAACTGCATTGGCTTCCTGGAGAACTGCTCCACGGTGTTGCCTCTTTATCATAAGCATTATATCCTTTTTTGCACCAGTATATTTACTGGCCTCTTATTGGCCATTGTGATCCTTTACTGTAGGATCTACATCTTGGTAAGGACAAGGAGCCGTAGGCTGACTTTTCGGAAGAATGTGGCCAAAGCAAGCCGGAGCTCAGAGAAGTCCCTGGCTCTGCTGAAGACGGTGATTATTGTTTTAAGTGTGTTCATTGTCTGCTGGACTCCCTTGTTCATTCTTCTGTTGCTGGACGTGAGATGCAAAGTCAAGTCTTGTCCCATCCTCTTCAAGGCTGAATATTTCTTAGTATTAGCAGTTCTGAACTCAGCCACCAATCCGATCATCTACACGCTTACCAACAAGGAGATGCGGAGGGCCTTTCTCAAGATTGTACGGTGCTGTACATGTCCCACCACAGACTCGGGGGCCAAAGTCAAGAGGCCCATCATCGGAGGGATAGAATTCAGCCGAAGCAAATCTGACAATTCCTCCCATCCTCAGAAAGATGAGGGGGATCCTCCAGAAACAATCGTGTCCTCCGGTAATGTCACTTCATCGTCTTAGGAGCTTTGGCAAAATGGAGGCCTGAGCCCCTTGAAGGCTGACACGTGGGGGATAGCTCTGCTTGCTTGTCTCCAGACGGAAGGAGGAGAGTGAGAACGAGTTGGTCTGAAGGGGAAATGGAGTATTGATTGGGGTCCAGCTGTTGGCATAAGACACATGGTGTCCTTTGAAAATATTTCCTCTCTGGGAGAATGTTGTATGTTGGTTTGCCCTGAGGCAACTTAGGGTTGTTGTTAGGAATACTCAAGCTCTTATACATCTCTGAAAAGTGGACACTTGGATAAGCAGTGCCTTTGAATGGGAGTATGAGTGGGGAAGGAGAGAAATATCTTCAAATTGTTTCCCCCTCCCCCCCCAAGGTGAAACTCCTGAACCCCTGAAACAAAGTTCTTGCTTGTATTGGATTGACAGTCTTCTTCAGTTAACTCCCTTGTCAAGGGAAGCAAATGTGCTAGTATATTCAGAGTAATAGAAAGAGAACCGGGGTGGGATTTTATCTCAAGAGTTGTTCAGGTGCGCATATCCCTTTGGCACTTAATCATCAGTGGAATGCCAATGGGAATTAGGCACTGGAGACTGCTGTGGGTTACTCTGAGGAACATAGCCCCATACTCCTGGTTGTAGTTGAATCCTCAAGGAATTAGTGAGACTGTGATACGTGTGAATTAGACTGGGGCTGTTTGAACTTAATAGATGTGTCATTTGAACCTTTTAAAAAAGCTGATACATATGCTGCTTTCAGTAACGAGTTGCATCTTAATAACTTTTAACAGCAGCTTTGTATACACAGTTTTAACCGTCAGCCATGTCCCATTTCTGCCTCTGGTAATCATAAGAATGTTAAGAGCGGCCCTGCTGGAGACCTTAATTTCCTCCCAGTCAACTTTGTTGTATGACCTCCCTTATCTTAGTGTAGGATACATATTTTTCCTTCTTCTTCCTCCTGCCCCCCATTGATCAAACAGCTGAACGTGGGGTGCTTGCAAGCAGGAAACGGAGCCATACCTGTCTACTACTGTTGGTCTGCAACTAATATTTGGAGATAGGCTGTTCTAACCTATAGCTCCTCAAAATTAATAGACCGATTCTCTATGAATTTATCCTTTTCTTTTTTGAGTTAATGGCCATTGCCCTCTGTTAATGAATTCAACCAGGTTAATTATGTGCTGTGGGATGAAATATTTTCTTTTGTTTTTCCTCTCCTTCCAATCAACTTCTTAGGATCATTTTTCTGAATCCTAATGTTCTTTGTGAAGGATACGTATTTTCCTATTTTCTTTCTACACAGTGTACAAAATTTCCTACTTTCTCTTGCTATGTAAATTGTTTATTCATGGTGGCGCAGTGGTTAGAACGCAGTATTGCAGGTTAACTCTGCCCGCTGCCAGGAGTTCGATCCTGACCAGCTCAAGGTTGATTCAGCCTTTCCTTCTTCTGAGGTCAGTAAAATGAGGACCCAGAGTGTTGGGGGCAATATGCTGACATTGTAAACTGCTTAGAGAGTGCTGTAAAGTACCATGAAGCGGTATATAAATCTAAGTGCTATTGCTATTCATTTTTCATAATAATCTTCTAAGGAAGATATTGAAACTCAGTCTCTTTTGTTGCCCTTTTTCTAGTTGCATTACACCCTTTTCGAAATGTAGCCAGAAGTGTGCACTGCATTATAAATATGAATGAACCCTTTGTGTAAGGGCTTTACAATTTGATAGTTTTATTTTAATCCCTAGCACGGACTAGTTCTTTCTCATATTGTCACACATTTGGTTAACAACTTTATTAGTTGTCTGCTGTGACCATACCATTTTTTGTGGTTAGTTGGAGATATGAATATATACATGATTAAGGGGAGGTTTACCTCAATGTGCAACATTTTATATATTGATTTCTGAGATATAGTTTAGGCTGAAAGATGAATCACAGATATTAAGACTTCTAAGAAATGAACAAAGAAATAAGATTGGGTCATTCTGCGACTTCATCAAATGTCCACACTTAAAATCCTGGTATAACCACATTATGTGTCCTTTCCAGGGCTTTTCTTCTCCGAAGAAAGGTGCCGGAATGCACCCCCCGTCGTCGCGCTAAAAAACTCGGAAGTGATAGCGCGCGATTGGTGGAGACGGACCACGTGATCCGGACTCCAAAAAGGATCCGGAACGCCGTTCCCCCGAGTTCCGGGAGAAAAAAAGCCCTGGTCCTTTCATTTTAAATGGTGTCCACTGACTGCAAATCCATGTCCATCCATGGAAAGTATTATTTGTATTAAATGAATGTACAGTATTTTATTACAGCATTAATTGCTATTTTGTGTTTGTGTATGTATGTGCATATTTTAATTTGAGTCAATATAAAATGTAGAGATGCTAATAAGCATAGATGCTATTTTATATCTGGACTGGTTGTCTTCAATTTTATGAGAAATTCATGTTTCATCCCAACCTGAAGGGAAGTTCCCCATATTAATTACTTGGGACATACGCCTGTCTTTTCCACTTAAGATCAATCAGTTGCAAAGGACGATATTGTGGATTTCTATACTTATAATAGTTGTGTGAAAGAAAAAAATTCCGAAGGTGCTGCTTATGGTAAAATTAGTGACTGAGTGTCTTTGTCTATGTATGAGGGATGCACCTCCTAAAATCATCAGAGTTCAGTGGAAGAGGCCATGTTTTACATCTAGGAGGATCCAAAGTTTAAATTAAAAAAAGGAAAAAAAAGAAAATGGCAGCAGTGTCTCCACTGGTGGCTGTTAATCCATCGATATTGCATTATTGAGCTTTATTGTCATAAGCAAAGTAGCTGCAACCCACAGATTATTGTACAAGTATTGGCTGAATTCATAGGTGGCCATTAGGAATAAGGTTATTGGCCCTTTTAGCATTATTTTCAGTGCAATTTTTTTTTAAAAAATATGTAAAATGTTTCTGACTTGGTTGTACAGTATAGCTTCATTGACCTTTAAGTATTAATAAACTGGGATTTTGTATAAACTGTACATTGAGCTACCCTTCCTTTGGTGTCATACATGCTTTGTTATAGTTTTGGCAGGATACTTTAAGAATTCTATGGTAGTACTCATTTCCTTTCTGCACTGAAAGGACAGCTCAGTATTAATCATGGTGTCTATGCATGACATACATGGACATACCCTAAAAATGTCATTTGTTACAGGCAAACATTACTTTGAAAGTGTTGCATTGTAGGGTTTATCCCAAATATCTTAATATTGGTTCTTAGATCAACAAGCCAAGATTCAAATTAGATTAATTAAGCTGCATTTCCCAATCTGATCGCTTCCTGCTGTTCTGGGACACAACTCCTTTCCTTCCTAGCCAAATAGCTAGGAATTGTGATTTGACAGACATCAAGCCAGGGAAGGCTGAATGAGAAAAAGTAAATTATGATTGCAAGAATAATTTGATTACAAATTGATTACAAATTGGTTACGTGGAATAGCATCATGTAGTTCTTTTTAAATACAGTGCTCAACAACTGAGAAAAATATTGTTACAGAAATCTGAAGCACGTGTGTGGGTGAGGGCTCTACAACTTTTCACAACTATGTAAAAAAACTGAAATGGGTCTGTTTTTCTTACATACATGCATGCCATGTATGTAATACTGTCCTATTCAAATTAGTGTCCTATTCAAATTAGGGAATGAAAGAGATAAATAGGAAATTAATATTTTCTACAAGGCTTTATGTTCACTTTGGTTAGAATAATTTTGGGGTTTTTTTTAAAAGGAAAAATACACAATATTCTCCCCCCACTTCATATAAAAGGTATGTTTCAATCCTATTATATCCACTTAACTGGCGGAAGCCTTCTATTGAACATATTAGATCTTATTTCTGATTACAAGCATATAGGATTTTACATATGCTAAAATTCTGAGCTTTAACGCATTGAGTATTGCCTCTTGTGAGCTTTGCTAGACTTTTATTCCATTACAAAACATTTCTATGAACTTCTCATTTTATGGTGTATCCAAACAATCGAAACCCAAATCAGATATTCCGCAAAGACGCAACCAGTGAGAACTTACACTTTCCAAAGGTTGCAGTAAACTTGGTAGTTGTGCAGTGGTATTGAACCATAGCTCCCCTCATTTCCAACCAATGACTGCTGGAGAACACCAAGTTGGGGACAGTTGGTTCAGAGGGAACAGGAGAGTTAGATGGTTCTTCCTTCCCAACCCCGCCACCCCAGACTTTATTGAAACTTACAGGATGCAGTTGGGTTACAAAGATAACCCTCACCTTCTTAGGTTGTGTGTCATCTCTCTAACATTTTCTGGTGGAAAACTCAGCTGCCTGACAAATGAAAGAAATGTTTTAGGTTGCAGCCTTTTACTTCCTGAAGGAAATTCCAAAAATGCCCTGAAGACAAAAAACGGAAGAAGGCTGGGATTGCTCTCCATCTGTCTCCTGGTATGGAAGAAATGACTTCATTTGCAATCATTTCCTTTTCTTGGAGAGTGTTTGTGGCAAAGTTTGGAAGTGAGAGGTGACTGGTCAGAATACGCAAAATACTAAGATTAATTTCTCCAGCTTAATACCCTTTAGATGTATCGGGGTTGCGGTACCAATCCAAGAAATGCTATTCAATGTTATTATGTTGTTTGGAGATTCTGGGATTTATATTAGCACATTAGGTTCCAGGTTGTAGGAAGTCTGATTTTGGCTTTTAAGGACTGTTTCACTGCTTATGTTATCACAGGTGACTGTAATACATTTTGATGAAATATAGAAGATTGAAAATTCAGCTTGTCCTTTTGTACCCTGGATGCTAACTGTTGGCCTTGACACTTTTATTTCTCTATTTCTCTATAATGTTTTTGAAGTGCTACTGGACTTTATAAAGTTTTTCAAGGTGAAAGCCACATTTGAAGAAAAAGAGGATTATTGAAATTTAGAATTCTTTAAAAACCATTCTTTAATGACCACAACACCATCATTTCAATGGCTTATCTAACATTAAACAAATCAGGTACCATTCTAAACTTCTAAGAAAGAGAGAATGTTATAAATCTAGACTACAGAAAAAAACCTGAATTCTATTACTCTATTTATAATCATATTTATAAGTTATAATAAATATGGAAGGGAAAAATGAGAATGAATGCAAATGTTCATATAAATGAGCAGCTTTGTACTGCTGGGTTGTATTTGCATAGCATACACATTTCCATTAATGAACAAATTTAGTTTTTTAAGTAAACTAAATATATTGAATCATAGCCAGTTTTGTTGGGTTTGGTGCAAATTCCCAAAATGGAGGGAAAAGGTCTACCTTGAAGGCTAAAATCAAATTGAGTGTGTTTTTTATGAATGTAGCTGCTAGGTCTTTAACTGACCTGCTTAAAAGCTGTGCAAGTGCATCATGGATAAATTACTGTGCCTCAGTTCTGCTTGGCTAGTAGTTCTTAAGAACCAGCCAGTAGCTTTTTCAATTATTTGCTTTCTGCTCCTTAACAAGATGAGAGGTTGCACACCAGATTGTCTATATGCTATAATACTAAGTATTGGTCCAATTACATATGATCTGGAGGTTGGCCAAGAAGATATGAGGACTATGCCACATTGCTAAGAACCTTCCAACATCTCAAACTGATTCTCAACTCAGCTCAGCCCAGCCAACATCTCAAATTAGTGCTCAGGATGACAGAAACAAAACCAATGGGATTACCTATACAAAGAAAATGTCTAATTGAAATAGGTTAGTAGTGCTCTATTGGCTACTGGGCCAGTTTGAAATGCTGTTACCAGTTGCTTTGGAGGAATGGAAAACATAAAAGAAGAGCCATGGTGTTCAAAGGAATCCTGCTGCATCCATTGTTGGAATGGAGGATAGCAAGTTGACAAATGTGCTTATTACCTGCCATACCTGCCATACCTGCATGAATGTTAACTTCTTCACTCACCAATTGCATCAGTAAGAATGGTGTCAGTCACAATTGTTGGCTGATTCTTACTTTGATCCCTTCCCATTCAAGGTTCCCCCCCCCCCTGACTACTTGATTTAACGTTGATATCTTCCTTGGAAAGCCTCTTCCAGATTCTTGAATAGGTAAAGTGGGCATTGATAATAGAGACTATCCCCACTTACGCATTTCTCTCACCTCTTCAGCACCACACTGTGATAGTTTTAACTTCTCTGAGATCAGTTTTATTTTAAGGGTAAACTATTTGGGTATCTCTTAAATGGGAAGCAAGACATGAATGTTTTAAATAAATGCATTATATTGCCTGGTTTGTTAATTTCAGAGTAGAAGTCACTAAATCTTTGCACAATTTAAAGGAAATCTCCAAAAAGAAAATATGAGAACTGTATGTTGCTCTTCATTTCAAGAAATATTTGAGAACATTGTGTGTAACTATACAAATGGAGTTTGCTTTTTCCAAGCTGCTATAACACATATGCTTCTGATTCCCTGGTAATAATAATATATATATATATATTAAAAAACTTTATTTAAGATTAACATATTAAAAAACAATTGTTAAAAACAACAAAAAAAGAGAAAATATCAATAACCATGACAAATTCTAATAAATATTATATACACTTCATAGTCCCTGATAATAATGATAATCTTGCTTTACTTGACATTTCTGGAAGAACTGACCAGATAATCTGCTTGTTATCCATTCAATTTGGAGAATAGAGAGAGTTGGGAAATCACTGAGCTGTGATTGACTGTGATAACATGCATTCAGCATTGTATTGAATTAAAGGTGGGAACCTCAGACTTCCTAGAACTCTAGAAAACCTGCACCTCAACAGTTAGTTTTTAAAGGTACAATAAATAGCTTGTCACATTCCTAATCTGAGATAATCCTGATGTTTTAGATTACAGTTCCCAGATATCACGAGCATGTTGATTCTGGGTTAGAGTTTAACCCAGTGGTTTAGAAAGCATCAGGTGGAAGGAGGATAATATCAATTTTTATGTAGAAAGTTTGGTCTTAAGAAACGTACGAATGTTGTGTCAATTCTTAAGGCCAAAGATTGCTTTTGGATCTGTGTTACATCACATCTCAGTTTTCTGGTTCTTCCTTCTCCTCCTATTGGTGGAATTTCTCTTGGTTTACTCTTTACAAAGGGTGAAGAAAGAGATAGGATGTCCTATGCAGTTAATAGTGCAGTTATAAATATTGGTAGTTCAGAATAAATTCCTCTACTTCCTTGTAGCTATGGAATTTTTATTAGAGAATTTTGATTGAGATGATTTTATTTAGGTTGGTTGGGATTTTTTTTCCTCCCCATGCCTCTCTTAGTTGTTATCTGATGGAACACACATGCTTTGGAACTCAGAAGAAATAGCATAGCACTTTAGAACAGGAATCCTAACTACAACTCTACAGTATCGTATATTGGGGTGAGCTTTCCAGGAACTGAAGTAATAGAGATCTGGCAAAGCAATGAATCTACAGTACTTTCTGTTCTAGACTTTAGGCAGCCTTTAGGCAATTCTTCTGCAGTATGACAACTCTAGTGTGAACAACCTTATTGAACTAACAGTTTGATATGGCTACAAACAAACAAAGGTCCTTCTTTCCTTCCTTCCTTCCTTCCTTCCTTCCTTCCTTCCTTCCTTCCTTCCTTTTCTTTTTTCCTTTTTCCCATCAGTTTTCTTGGCAACATTTTGGAAGTGGTTTGCCACTACTTTCTTCCTGAGCTTCATGTCTAATACAGGGTTAAGTCTTAAGTTTCCAAGCCTTAATGATCACATCAAACTGATTCTGAAATAGAGTTTTAGGCTGCATTAACAGAACAACTATTTCCAAATCATGGAAACTAATCATTCCTGTGCTTTGGTCAAAATCCCATATCAAGGGGCCAGGAAGGATTCTGACTTCATGAAGTGGGTTCAGAAGAGGAAAACAAGCAGAATCAAAGCATGAGAAGGTTAGATTAGATAAGGAATGCTAGAGAGAAATATCTTAACTTTCAGAAAAGATGACTGAGGAAAGGATATAATAATAGTCCTCTTTAGCATAAAGGTTAGCCATGGTCTGTTCCTTAGAGTGCAAGAAATGGAATAATGGCTACATGAAGTCAGAATTGAGTTGAATATTAGGAAAGCAACACTGACACACAACCACAACAATTCAACAATAGAATCCAATTCTTTGGGAGGATTGAGCTCTTCTTTACTGGGTGTATTTAACCAGAAGTTGACAACTGCCTGGAGAACAAACTCTAATTCTTTAATTAAGCAATTGTTTGGACTCCACAGTCTATGGCTGCTTCCTAAACAGGGATTCTATCATTCAGTTTCCTAGATACTTACCATTAATCATGACCTCTCTGATCTAAGTCCAGGATCAAGATTGACATTGTCAGTGTGACATGGTTTATCCTGCTGTATTATATGAATCATTCAACAGCTGGGTGTGTTATTATAAGCCACATTTAGCTTCTTTAATGCTGCTTCCTTGACATCACGATCTCTTTGGGGAATGAGAGGAAGGTAAACCCAAGGTTAAACATGAACGAGCTAAGCATATGTTGGTAATAAGTTCAGAGAACTTGAAGCAGTCAGTCAAATCTTGACAATCTTTGCAGTCATCTGAATTTCCCAGAAATTTTATGTGGATGACCCATCATCCAAAAACAAATTATGGAATGCAGAAGAAGTTCTCTGCTTAAGGTAATAAAATAAATAAAAGATATTAAGATAATAAGCATAAGTGGTTTGCATGTCCTATTTACCTCCTCCGTTTACAGGAGAACATAGCTTCACACAACTGTAGTAGAGTGCTTCAGATAGATGACTTTCTTGTTGCTGTCATATTCTAAAGCGTCTTGTTCTTGTTCTCTACTTTCTTCCTGCCCCTCCAAGAAAAAGCATTTGCTTTTGAAATCAAGGAAGCCAACACTGCCCAATGGCAACTTAAGGGGATTAGATTCCAAAAAATGGCCCAGATGAAAAGATCGGCAAGGAAGGAATGAAGGGAGAAAGGGAGGGAAAGGAAAGGGAAGAAAGAAAGAAAAGAAAGAAAGAAAAAGAAAGAAAAAGAAAGAAAGAAAGAAAGGAAGAAAGGAAGGAAAGAAAGAAAGAAAGAAAGAAAGAAAGAAAGAAAAAGAGAAAGAAAGAAGACGTCGATACTTTCATGGAGCATCTGCTTATCAGCAGGCACAGTAATTGCCTATAAAAATAGGCAAATCATATACTTAATGTTATTAAGAAAAAAGTTGTTTTGTTCAGTGGTTTTTGTCCTGTTTTGTTTTGGGGAAAAAACGGTTGACATTTATTCAAATCTATTCTATTCAAGTATTCTTCTTTCAAGGACATGCTGAAGTCCCAAAGAGCCAGTTTTTAAGGTGACCTTTTTCAATCTGAACTCATTACCAATTTTATTTCCTGGCTGATCCCTTGGTATGGCTCCTAATTATAGGTTTCATTATTTGAGGCTCATTCAGTAGACGGCAAAAGTCTCCCCCTCCCATGTTCCAAGTATTGTCAGCTCTATAGTATGAGAACATTCATTTCAAACCAATGACCAACTATTTTTTTCTCCAGTCAGCTGGATAGTTGAATGAACAAAAAGGGGAATCAAATAGGTGTTTCCCCTACTTTTCTTTGTTCCTGTTCTAAAACCTAGGGGGGGGGACAGAAGAAAAAACCCCACACCCTCTGAATTGGCTAATTTAAAGCCACCTGTTATACAAAAACCCCAAAGAAAAAATTGGTGTTTTTTAAAAAAATACTGTACTGTTGAAATGAAGTATATAAGCAGAGAACTCGATTCAAGTTCAAACTTGAACTTGAACTGGGAACAAAATCTGAGCGGTAATAAATGCCATTCTTTTGTGTGCTGATGATTAATGAGAATGGATGGGACAAAGAATACAATTCAATTGAGAATAGAGCTGGAAGGGCCCTTTGGAGGTCTTCTAGTCCAACCCCTTGTTCAAGCGCCCACCCAAGCCACACCCACCAAATAAGCCACAGCCACAGAACCTGTAGTAACAAATTTTGAATTCCACCACTGGCAGAGCCTATACCATTTCAGACAAGTGGCGGTCCAGTCTCTTCTTAAAAACCCCCAGTGATGAAGCACCCACAACTTCTGAAGGTCTGAATGAAGGTTTGACCCTTCCTTGCATCCATCTTTCAGGTGCACCGAAAAAGATTCTGAAGCTGAGTATTTGACTTCCAGCCTCTGCCGAAATCAGTAGCTTTGGCTCTATTGTCCTAAGCAAGTTGTATAAGTGGTCTGCAAACTCTATTTTATAAATACTCTCATTTTGTGGAAGCAATACTCAAAAGTAAGAAACTTTGACTTCCAGGAAGGAATGTAGACTCTGAGAACTTCTGATGGAATAGTCTACAAACTATTTTATTGACATTCCTTATTCCCTCTGTTAAATCTCTGAACCCTAATCCCAGATATATTTAAATACCCAACGAACACGTCATTTCTTTCAGATCCTTACTTTACATCATTTGTGTAACAAGATCCTTACTTGAACAAATTGCAGTGAAATGTAGTCCATTCCTTGTGAAGCCAGTTGTATCCAAGTTTGAGAAATTGGGGTTTCATTACATGAAGAACTTCACCACCTGAGGGCTATTGAAACCATTTTTACATATTGTAAGAAATTTGGTTCTGGCATGGAGATTGCAATTTGATTGCTATTCAACAGATAAATCAAACATCACACAAGTAGTTTTGGGAGCCCCTCGCTTATTTAAACTGTTGGCATGACAGTTTAATAAAAAAAATATATTCATGGTGGGTATAATTGTGTGCAGTGAGGAATTATTATCCTGCAGAGGTTATATACGTGAAAGCTGCTATGTAAGCTTCCATGCAGATAGTTCATGATTTGGAACCATCTATATACAGAGTTTCCTGTTGCAGAAACTCATGCCATAGATGTGAACAATTAACATTACAGCACAAATGATTGATAGGACAGGCATCTCCCCAATGATCATATGGTGGGTTTTGCAAAAATTTGTATTATCTCAGAAAACAAACATAAAACAAACAAACAACCCCTATAATTAGCATCTACCAAGAGATCAGATTGGACAGATCTACCAATTCTCTGACATGTTCTGTTTTTTCTTTTGATTCTCTAACATTGACATGTTTGCTACTTCCTTTTATTGCTAATTTTATAGTTTCAAAACAGAGGGGGATCTACCCTCTTTTAAAACCCCAGAAGTTCGAAGCATGCATAAAATAATTATTAGCTTCCAAGTCTCACATTTCATTTTGACTATGGTGGTTTTTTGGGTTTTAGTATCAAGTCAGCCCTTTCGCTCTCTCTCTGCCTTTCTTTGCGAAATGTGTTTGCTTGCTGTTACCTCTCAAAAACATGCACATTTATATTGCTTATATTGTTTGATAAAAAGATCATAGAATGAATTCTATTGAGTGCCTATTTGACGATCTCTAATTTAACTTCCTACAGTAAAAGTACCTTGTTATTTGAAAATACTTTTCAAATAACATTTGTTCCTTAATATTAAAAAAAATGTACTTGGTAAAATGTTAAACATTGTTCAGGTTTGAGACTTCTTCATAATAGAATAAGTCTAATAAGAAATGAAGACAGGCCCACATTCCAAACATATGGATCATCAAACAAATCAATCGAGAATTCTCACCCAAGGCTCAAATGACCGCCAAGTCTGAAATGATTCTATTTTGGACACATTTTGCAAAGACTCATACTCTCTGGAAAAGTATGTAATGCTGGGAAAGGCAGAAAGAAAGAGGAAAAGCAACTCAGTTATAGTGACAATGCGTGCACCATTAGAATATTTGGAAGACGAGGTTAGGGATAGATTATCATTCTGGAAATCTTTATATGTAGTTGATAAGAATTGACAGTGACATGATGGCACACAATCAAATTAATCAAATCAATCAATCAATCAATCAATCAAACTTTTGTCATCCAAGCAGCAAAGATGTTCCTCAATTGGACAGGAGATGTTCATCTGAAGACCCAACTCTTTAATTGCTTTTCAACTCTTGTTTCAACTTGTTCTGTGAGATGAAAGGTAAAGGTAAAATCTGTTTTGAGTTGAGGCCAGTTTCTGAGTGAGTTTTATGGACCTGTCCATAAAACTTTCTTAGCAACAATACAAGTCTCCTGGATGATTTATGGAATGCTCTTTACACTTCCTAGTCTGATTCGTAGCCCTGATGTTATTTTCCATCCACTTACAGTAGCAGTCAGGTCTGTCTCTGCTTAGATTGCCAAGATCAGCCAAAGTTAGCTGGTGCCATCTAGGTGGATATTTATAAAATACTTTGATAAATGGGCGTTGTGTTCCTATGTTCTTTCCAGAAGGTTGAAAGGGTTTGGAAGAGAGGCACTTCAGCATTTCTCTGTCTTTTTGGCATATTTAGCACCTTTATTTGGGAAGAAATATTTTGTCTCTAATATATGTTCACATAGACACATGAACCATAAGCGAAGTGACTGGCATCCCCATCCTTTGTCCACTGATGTTTATTTTGAAGTGTTCTTCATTGCTTCTATTTCTATAATATATTTCCCTAAAGTTTGTTTGGCAATGGGTTGTGGAGTAGATCTGTTAGCTCTGTATCAGTGGAATTTAGTATGAATGGGGGTTAATGAATGATCATTCTTGGGAAAAAAACAGAATGCTGATGTCTCTTTCCTGAGTGAAGCCTTGCACAATATTTTTCTCTCTCTTAAAGTGTATTTTTTTAAAAAAGGAAAGTGACAAATATTGTGAATAACTCTTGTCATTAGAAAGGATGAAAGAAAATGTAACGCAGAAAGCGTAGGCGGTATCAGTGATATTCATTCCAAGTGAAACTGTATTTATCCAATTAGAAGGTAAGGTGGTTTAGTCCTCTTAACAATACTGACACCATCTGGTCTTTCTCTTTGCCTGCAATCCTTTTGTTCCTAGCCCTGTTCCTTCCTTCCCAGACTTGGTCATTCTCCAAGGAATTTTTCTTTCTATTTTGTTATTTGTTCTTCCCCCCCAACCCCCCCAACCCCTTTCCTTGCTTGGTGGTTTTCCCTTCTCTTTGCCTTTTGTGCTTTGTTTTTCTTCTCTCCACCTCCTTTGCTGTTCTCCCACTCTCTTGTCCCAATTCCCACTGCTCCCCAACAACTATTCTCTTTAAATCTGTTCTCTTATGTTTCCTCCTGGAATTCTGATCTCTGCAGAGACCAGAGAGACAGAGAGGCAAGGAGTGTGTGTGTGTGTGTGTGGGGGGGTGTTTGTCCTTTGAAGTATTGGTGCCACTGTGCTCCTGTGGAATTCACCAATTACAAACGGGCTCTTGTACCATCTGGAGGTAGGAGTGCAAAGGCTGCTGGCGTGTGTCTTGCGGGGCACAGCTTTTCATGGAGTAAGAGCGCTTAGCAAAGCAGATTTCTCTTCCCTCTTTCTCTCCCGAACACAACAGGGGGATTTGAAAGACTGAAGCTTATTCTCAGGACTGAGGCCCTTTCCTTGTTTGACGTTTACATTGGCACCAGAATCCCTTGGCAACTGAAATGTTTTTCCCTGATCTCACAACACCAGCTTTATCTCCCTCCCAGACTTTAAGCAGTTTTATGCCAATTCTCCATGTTCCCAAAAGTAATTATTGTTTCCTGCTTCGGTTGACACAGAAGGTGGGAAAAAGCCATTGTCCTTTACCACCTCTTTCCAAAGAACTGAGATCAGTTGGAAAGTATGACCAGCAGTGTGCTTTGGAATGTAGAATGGGGTGGTATCAGTCTGACCTCTTTAAGTCATTGATCTTTGGGATATAGTAGCTGGGACACCAACCAGACAAATATTGCACGAGGGTAAGATTTCTGATTAACAGAACCTTTATGGAGACAAAATGAAGACCACAATCAAGACAGTCCAATTGTGGTGATTGTTCCTTTCAGGGACAATTTGAATGCTGGGTGACCCTAGAAACCCTTGAAAGACCTTGGCAAAGTCAAGTGTTTGCTATATCAACTTGATTCCAGAAGAAGCCTATATCAAAGATTGCAATGAATTTGTGCGTATTAATTTCTTTTATGCTTTTTCTTTGCTGCCCCAGTGATATGACCTTAGATAGCTTGCAATAGATAAAACAATAGCAGGAATAAAGTATACCAAATAAATACAATACATGTAAATATATATCAAAAAGTACATAATCAATAAAGCAGCTGAAGGAGAGGGGAATACCAGTTCTAACATTGGGGGTGGGGAGTAAACCACACCACCCACCGAGGGTAGAGTGGATATGAGATTGAAAAGTTCATTCCGTTTCATTCTGAAACTGACAAAATAAGTTATTGAAATTAAAGTTCAGTAACATCAGTGAAATAAGTAACACGCATGTTTGAATTTTCCTGGGTGTTACTTATTTCAAGATTCTGTCTAGAGGTGGAGAACAATAAAAGAAACCACTCAGAAGTAACTGTAGGAGTCATTTTCAGTTCTTGTAACCTGACACTTTGATTGTTTTTCATGTTCTCTTCACTACATAATTTCTTGACCTACAGAATTCAAAGAATAAACTGCAGAGTGTGTGGCTTTTTAAAGATTTTCGTTTATGGACTTAGAGTTATTAATTTTCAAAAGATGCCTTTCTACAATTCATTCCCTCTGCCAGTACTATACCTTCTCTGGGTTGCAGGACTAAAAAGTATAATACGATTATAATGCCTTCTCATATTTCTTTAAGGAAATACATGTATGGCTGGGCCAATGAACATTTGGAGCAATCAGTCTCCTTCTGCCTAATTTACCTCATAAAAACATTATTATGGAGATTAAATTAGGGAGGCGTTCATGCATGTTGTCTTTAGTTCTCTGAAAAAAAATGAACTATTTAAGGAGATAAATAACAATTCTCAGAACTATTTTCTGCAGCCATCCTGACTACAGTTCAGTGATGGGATTCAAAAATGTTTATTACCGGTTCTGTGGTTGTGGTTTTGTGGGTGTGGTGTGGCTTGGTGGGCGTGTCTTGGTGGGCATGGCAGCGGAAGGATACTGTAAAATCCCCATTCCCCGCTCTTGGGGGAAGGTTACTGCAAAATCCCATTCCCTCCCCACTCCACTAACCTGCTTTCCAGCTCCAAAAGAAGACCCAGCCAATCAGGAGGCAGAGAATAGATGTGGGTGGGGCCAGTCAGAGATGGTATTTGCCGGTTCTCCAAACTACTCAAATTTTCCACTACCGGTTCTCCAGAACTGGTCAGAACCTGCTGAACACCACCTCTGATATAGTTGTCCTAGCTTGGTGTCATTTCATATATTTATGTAGCACTCCCACTTTCAACATTTTCCTACAACTACTCCCCCTTCTCTAGGGTTGTTTGGATTGAGAGAATGAATGGCTTTGAATTACTGGTGAGCTTTTAAGGCTAGGAGAGAACTTGCACCTGGATCTTTCCACATCTAGTTCAACAACTTAATAATTATACTACAATATTTTCTTGGGAGAAGAGCAGATTCAATATCTCATGTATGATCTTATCAGATCTGATAGACTCTGAGATCATTGAGAGCATGTTGCCTTCTTCAAAAGAGTTGTGGTATTAAGTTAGTATCTAATTCTCCATCTTCCTGCCTATTCTAAGCAGTAGGATATACATACATTTATCCATTCCAATTTCACATACAATACCATTCGATGTCTGTTAGATTCTTGCCTTGGTGATTCTCCATGGACTTATATGATTTTCAAATGCTAATATACAATTAAAGCAGTACATTCATGGCTAATTGGCAGCCTGAAAGAATATCAGATATATCCTGCAGAGTGCAGTTTACTAAACCCCTGTCTTCAGGAGTGGATTAGAAAATAATTTCCTCCTTTTGGAAACCAGCATTTCTGTGCAACAGTATGGATCGTAGTCATCTCTCGTATCTGTGAGGTCTGTGTATTCTGGGAAGTGACTGATGGTGTATGTATTGATTTGAAAAGAGAGACAGGATGTCATCCTTTTCCTGACTGGGGGATTGTCCACATAAATATTGTATCTGGTGCAACAGAACTAGTCTATCAAGCCACCATAAGTATTCAAGCAATAGTTTATTCACAAGAAGGTCTCCATGTAGCAATACTGGTTTTGAGAAGTGCTCTGAAGCTACATGTAGGAGAAGACTAGGCTGAGCCCAAGGGCTGGGTCAAATGCATCATCCATCTGGAGTCCCTACGCCATAAAAAGAGACCTAAGTCCACCCTCCATTGACTCTTATCTGGCGCCAATTCGCATTGACCATTAGTAGATCAGATTTTTGTGCATAGATTGCCTCGAATAAACTTGTAGTGTTTTTGAACCCTCTCCTGGGTCCTAGTTTCTTGCACCTGACACTAAAGGTGTTATAACTTTTGAGTGTACCAAATGCTTTTTCCTCAAATCAAAGAATACGTGGGAAATACCACTGGCTGAATAATTAATACAACTCAGAAACTTGAAAACCTTTTCAGTTAAGATTGTTACATTTCCTAGTTACATTAACGAAGTAATTACTAATATATCATTTCTATCTAAACAAATTCAACTTTTGGTTAGAGATATTGAATATGGATGTTTAAAACTTTGCTGTTCACCATCAGGCTATAAATACTCCTCAATTTGTGTTCCTCAGATTTTTGTTTTTAGGTTTGCTTCTTAGTTCTGTGTTATGGTTTTATATTTTTTCAAGCTTTCAATACCGTAGCAAATAGGGAAAAATCTCATCCCCCCTCCAAAGTACAAACTCTGGAACAAGAAGATTCTCCTTCCAAGCAAACTTGAAGGAGCTGCAGCTCCATTGTTTTTTCTCTCATTTGCTCTAAATCAGATAAACAGTACTCCAACCCTTAAGAAACTGGGATTGGAAATACAGTAAAAAAAAAGGTACTATTCTAGAAAATAGTAGAATTGTGGTAGTTTAAGGTTTTTCAAGTTATTGAATTAAAATGATTTGAGCTAGGTGCCTCTATCTCTGTATGTATGTATGAGTGGTATATGTATTCCAAAATGGAAGACTCTGCAGACTCTGCAGATATTAATAGTTTTTGGACCCCTGGTGGCACAGTGCTTAGAATGCAGTATTTCAGGCTGACTCTGCCCACACACTGGAGTTCGATCCTGACAGACTGGCCCAAGGTTGACTCAGTCTTCCATCTTTCTTAGGTTGATAAAATGAGAATCCAGATGGTTGGGGGCAGTAAGATGACAGTAGGATGGAAACTGAACAAGGAGAGATTTAACCTGGAAATAAGGAGAAACTTTCTGACAGTGAGAACAACCAACCAATGGAACAGCTTGCCCTCGGAAATTGTGGGAGCATCATCACTTGAAACTTTCAAGAAGAGATTAAACTGCCATTTGTCAGAAATGGTGTAGGGTTTCCTGCTTGGGCAGGGGGTTGGACTAAATGACCTACAAGATCCCTTCCAACTCTGATTATCTGTTATCTGTTATGACTCTGTAAACCATTTAAAGAGAGCTGTAAAGCATTAAAAAAACAGTATATAAGTCTAAGGGCTATTGTTATTTTCTCTATTGCTATGTTCTCTTTTCTTCTGCCTTTCAACTGCCCTTTAGTTCCCCAACTTTGGTATATATTATAAAGATTGCATTTCTTACTGACTCAGCATGTTATCCTGAAAGGATTTTAGCACGCAAACTTAAGCTACTGAAAAAAAAAGAAAAGAAAAGAAAGGAGAAGCAGCAGCAGAAGGTTTGCTGGTTTTGTTTTTGTTTTTGCCCTTGAATAAATGTTGTGCAAAACGGCTTTATCTGGAATAAAGAGGATGGGGGAGTGTTTACTTGAATAGCAACACCCTCAGGAGTTCGGGAGAATGACGACAACACGAAGTCTGTGGGTGGAGCATCTAGTAATTCCCCTATGAGACTCATTATACAACATTCTGTATAGGCTTGTGCAAGCATATCTTAGTACAAAACTTTTTGGTTAAATACCAGTTTGGTGCAGTGGCTAAAGTCCTGGCCTAGAAATCAGGACACTCTAAATTCTAGGCCTCCTTTAGGCACGAAAGCCAGCTGATGACTTTGAGCCAATCACTCTCTCTCAGCCCAGCCCACCACACAGGGTTGTTTTTGTGGGGAAAATAGGAGGAGCAAAGTGGTTGGATGGATTTGCCGTATTGAGTTGACTATATATATGGTGGGATGAAGAAAATGAATCACTTTAAAAATACATAATACAGGTAAATCTTGCTTAACAGCTTTTTTTTTTTTTAAACCCTACCATTTGAAGTTAGGACGGGCACAGAATGAGTGCTTTAGGGCAGAGGTCCATGGGCTGTTTGCAACTGAGCCATGTGAGTGGCTGACTGGTATGTGTGCGCGGGCACAGCCCTGCTCGCATAAATTTTGCAGGTGCTCTCAGCCCCACTTGCATGAACTATGGGGCACACACCTGCCCCTCCCACAAAGCAATCCCCTCTCCACCCCCTGCTCTGGGCTGCCAACCCAGAAGGGTTGAGGAACTCTGCTTTAGGGATCATAAACAGTGGTGGGATTCAATTTTTTTTACTACCAGTTCTGTGGGTGTGGCTTGGTGGATGTGTCATGGCTTGGTGGGCATGGCTTGGTGCTCATGGCTTGGTGGGCATGGCTTGGTGGACGTAGCATGGCTTGGTGGGCATGGCTTGGTGGGCATGGCTTGGTGGACGTGGCATGGCTTAGTGGGCATGGCTTAGT
>JAOYMU010000263.1:5650763-5669834 GCA_025802295.1 Psammodynastes pulverulentus | reverse complement strand
CCTGGAAGCTCCAAAATGCCAGAAATGGGCCTGTTTCTGGGCTTCGAAGGGCCTCTGGAGCCTGGGGGAGGCTGTTTTTGCCCAGAGGCTCGAGGAAAGCCTCCAGATCCCAGGGAGGGCAAAAACGGCCCCCTCGCCATGGTGCAGGAAACTGCCCACCCACCAATCAGGCAGAGAACTGGTTGCTGAAATTGTTGAAGCCCACCCATGTATGGATGGTATTGTAGTAAAACAGAAGTTATGAAAGGCAGAGACAGAAATGTCTACAATACAGATGATGTCCGCAACCATGTGAAAGCAAAACCCCATTCTTTTTATCTGTATCAAAAAAAATCAAGACAGATGCAACTTTGTCCCATTTTTTAGGTGTGGCATGTAAAAAGGAGGGCAGGGCTTCAATCACATAGTCGCAGTTGTCATCTTGACTTTTTTTAATCCTTTCCCCAGCCAACCATAAGCAGAGAAAATAGTTTATCCACAGTAAAAGAGTAATGGTTTGGCAACCATTTGATTCAATAGGGCCAGAGGTATCATTATACTTCATCTAATGTAAAATAGAATGGTCTGTAGTTAGCAACACACACTAAACAAACATTGTGCAAGAGAATAACTTGCATTCTTTTCTTTAAGTTGGTTTTGGCAACTTGTTAAATATCCTTATGTTGTCTTGAAAAATTATTTTCACTGCTTCTTAATTTAATACAGGTTGTTCTCAACTTATGACCAGTTGCTTAGTGATTGTTTAAAGTTATGGTGAACACTGCAAAAGGTATTTATGATCTGGTTTTGAATTCCTACAGCAGGGCCCTGCCCCATGTCATGTGACTTCATTTCAGGTGCTTGGCAACTGGCCCAAATTTATGGTAGTTTGTAATATTTCAGTCATTGTGAGCACAATTTATGACATTTTTGCTGAAAAGCACCCTGTAGTGAATAATATTGTTCATTTAATAACTGAAGTTTCACTGAACCATGGTGATTTGCTTAAAGACTGCCACAAAAAAGTGATAAAAGCAGGCTGACCTGATTTATGACTGTCACAACTTATGACTGTAATGGGAAAGCTCTATTACAGGTGAAAGTTGAGGACTATCTGTAGTCTAGGATTGCTTTTAAAGTTATATTTTGGCTTGAGAATCCGTTGGGGCAGATAGATGAATTCTAAACAAGTGAAAAATGAATAAATAAATAAACACATAAAACATTTTGTGGTGCTAAGCTTGCATTTCATAGCGAGACATTCAAACTCTATTAGTCTTGCTGATGTAATGACTCCCTTGGATGCTTCACCAGATACTTCTCCAGATTTCAGTTGGAGAAGAATGAACCAGTTCTGGGCATGTCAGGAGGGGAATTGGTCAATGGCTCCAAGCCAGGGCTGTCAAACTTGCAGCCCATGGGCTGGATGTGTTATGCGTTGGCCATCCCCCACCTTTAGCGAAGGGGAAAAAAGTCCTGATATGTCATGTGACACCACCATGACAATGTGAGTTTGACACCCCTACTCCAAGCTGTCATCTGAGAGTGATTTGGCTGAAGCATAGCTGCAGCAAGACAGCCCTCAGGTGGGGAAAGTATGCAGCTGCAGCTGGTTAGTGATGAGGAAGAGGAACTGCCTTCTGTACCTGATCCAAGAACACATAGAGCAGAGAAAAGTCAGGAGCAGTGAAAGTCAGCCAGATTACTCACGAGGAGGCAGCCTCCCTCTTCTTGATGGGATGCACTAGAAGCTGGCTATTTAGCACAATAGACAAATGGAGCCAATGTGGGGAAAATGTGTTTGTTTCCTTGCTGTGTGTTCTTCCCTTGAACTTCAGATTGTGTCTCTTCAGCTGTGGTCTTGTGGCTTTGTCTTTGCCTGTGGACTTGTCTTATGGATTTGCCTTTGCCTGCCTTTGCCTTGCCTTGGCCTGTGGACTTGCCTTTGCCTTGGGTACTTGCTTTTGCCTAGTGGGCTGGACTTGCCTTTGCCTTGAGGACTAGAGTTGGCTTCATTTGAGTAGCCTGTGGAACTCATTGGGGTTGAGCTGGTGCCGGCACAGGGAATTGCTGGGGAATACCAATTCAGGCTTGGAAGCCTTAATTATGTGTGTGTGTGTGTGTGTGTGTGTGTGTGTGTGTGTGTATGTGTGTATGTGAATAGGACAGCACAGCTGATGACTTCCACTTTAGTATGTTTTAAAATGACTAGCATCAACAGGAACTGAAAATTATGGTGTCAGGAGTAAATCACATCCTTGTATACATTTTTTTCAAGACTTTGGAAGGGTAGCTGTAGACTTTTGTAATGAGTTCAAAATGATATTATCTGATAAAGAATCAGGGATTAAAAATGGAGCAAAAATATTTAGGAAGGTGGAATGTTTTGATTTAGGAAGGAAGGTGAACTAGTCATATTACTGATTAGATCAGGAGTGTCAAACTTGCATCATCATGGCATCGTCACGTGACATATTGGGTGGGGCCAGAACGTGATGTGTCTGGCCCATGGGCCATGAGTTCGACACCCCCGGATTAGATCAAAAGGGTACATTACTATTAAAAAAAATTGAGTGAGTCAAGACAAAATTAACATGTGACTTTTATATTATGTGGAGAAAGCAAAAAGAAATTGAATTAGATACTTGTGGCAAGAAAATATTTCATTTTATCTTGCAATGTAGCTTAAAATAGTATATATATACAGGGAAATTGCCTTCACCTTTGCTATGTTACTGCAAAATGATGGAACCACTTAAAGCAATTATTGAATTTGATTAGCCTGCAACCTAGACCATTTTTTTTAACTGTTGCTAAAATCTAGTTCTTTTTGATGGCTTTATCCTGTTTGTAATGTTATCTGCACTATTTTCACCTTCATCTTCCTCCTTCAATTCTTTTTATTTTGACTTGTGGACTTAGCTGTTAGCCCATCTTCCAGCCAGCCAGTCACCACCATATGCTGTAAAATTTTGCACTATTGGTCAACCAATCAAGATTGTCAGGAACTACCCCCTTGACATTTGAAAAAAAAACTCCACATGTTCTAAGTGAGTGTGGCAGGTGGATAAACCAATCAGATGCTGACTTTGAAGATGTGCCGCCAGAGAAGGGGCATGCTTATTCCTGCTTTGATACCTATGGAAAGATACTGACAAAAATATTATCTGATTTTGAAATTCAACTTGCTAGTCACATTTGGGAAACTATTTTCTTTAAAATTATATGTGGAGTGGTTGTTTCAACTTTGACAATCTGGTTACCTATGAAATAATTAAGTTTGCCCAATGTCTGACTTTGGGGTCATTCATGGAACCTTCTGGATCATGTGGTTTCAGACTTACTATTTTAAATTCAGAATTTTAGAATTCACCTTCTGTTTCAGCTTATTTTAGAATTATTGTCTGATTGACTAAAATCCTGGAGAGGATTTAGATTCCTCTACCTAATGCTGCAGGACATGGTGGCTCATGGTGGCTAAGATGCTGAGCTTGTTGATCAAAAGGTTGGCAGTTCAGCGGTTCAAATCCCTAGTGCTGTGTAACGGGGTGAGCTCCCGTTATTTATCTCAGCTTCTGCCAGCCTAGCAGTTCAAAAGCACGTAAAAAATGCAAGTAGAAAAATAGGGACCACCTTTGGTGGGAAGGTAACAGCATTCTGTGCATTTAGTCATGCCAGCCACATAACCATGGAGACGTCTTCGGGCAGTGCTGGCTCTTCAGCTTTGAAACGGAGATAGCACTGCCCCCTAGAGTCGGGAACGACTAGCACATATGTGTGAGGGAACCTTTACCTTTACCTAATGCTGTAAGGCATATGTGGGAATTATTATGATTGGTCACACAGTGAGCAAGATGTTCAGACTGGATTTGGAATTTTTATCCATCTATTGAGTCCTTCCATAAGATCTGAGATAGGCAAATGTTATTGTTTGATGGCATTAAAGATACCATTGCAGAATATAAGCTGTTCCATGTAAAGCTGCCTTTTGCAATTGACTGATGGCGATTTTGTCAATGCCAATGGTGTTCAAGTGGCGTTCCAGATGTTTTAGGATTGCACCAAGGAGACTATTACTATCGGTATTACCGTATCTTTACTTTCTTTTGCCAAAGTTGTTCTATTTGCAGCTGTTTATATTTTATGATTTTTTCCACTTCTTTCTTTTCTGTTCTGCTCTTTCCATGTCCCTTATCCAGACATTTTTTTGTCTGCCTCATCAACAATAATTAAGTCTAGGATGCTATGTAGCAGGTGTCTGCCTGTTTGAATTCTGAAGTCCCAGAACACTTTAACTTCTTCATTTTCTATGACATTATCAATTTTGTGGTCCTACCAATTCCTATTTGGGAATAAAAATGATTCAGTATCTATGTTGGCTTCTTTTATTGCTGATTCCTCCTAGTTTGCCTAGATAGTAGGAGTTATTTCTGTCAAAGCTTTGATTTCTTTGCCCTGGGTAGTCCTTTACAGTTCTTCAAATTCTTCTGTGAATATTTTATTTTGCATTATAAATCAACATTGATCTGTTTTATCATTTCTGATTCTGAGTGTTGTTCTGTCCAGAACTGGTACATTATTTTCAGATTTTCTCTTATTAGACTTGATTTGAAATAACAAATAATTTGTTCTTTGTTTTCAATCTTCCTATATTTGTGATCAGTAAAAAAAAAATTCTCCCAGTAGTCTTGCAGCTTTCTCAGACAGCAGTCCTGAGTTCTATAGCCCATTTTTCATCAGATATCCAGGTACTCCAACACCTAGTGAAGTCCTTGTGGTCCTCTGTAATGACCTATTTGGTATGGGTTTTTGTAAATTATGTCACACCATATTATTTATGGAGAGATACTCTTCCTCTGGCTCTTCTGTTGAGACTCATCTGATATGATTGAACCTTTGGCACAGGTTCTCTCATCTTCCTCAGAGCACACAAGCCCCAGAACGACATCAAGGTAGTGCTTCTAATTTTTAATTTTGCAGAATTAAAGGATGAGTGAGATATTTCAGAGTGTTTCTTGGCAATTAATACTCCGTTTTATTTGGGCCATCTGTTCAACTTCACTTTCTGAAGTTATACACAGAAGTTAGAGATCTTGAAGGGATTATCTGTGGGTCCTGAAACAGTCTCTCTTCTTTATTAGAAGGCTAAAGAAGCTGATGAAATTGGTATCAAATGCTGTGGATATTGTGAGCAATTTGCTAAAAAAATTATTCTATAACACTGGAAGGAGATGTCTGCACCAGATTTACCTCAGTGAATAATTGCTAGATATCACTTTTTTTCAAACAAACAGCAAAGAGAAAGGTTTTCAAACAATATGATCAAAGTTTTTGGAGAGTTTTATTTTTTTTAATAACCTAATTCTTTCCCCCTCATTTTTATTGCTCTGCTATTCATTTTGAGGTTGTTTTGATCCTTTAATGCTGTTATATGTAGTTGTATTTTTCTTGGTTCTTTTAACATAGCTTTTTTTTAAAAGAAATGTTTTTAGACCTAACTATAACTTACTGTAACTTAATTCTTGCAGCACCACTGGATTAGTTGTCCTCTTGTAGAACTTTAAGGATAACAATCCCCTTCCCCTTTAATTACTATTTGACAACAATGCCTGGTAGCTTTACAAACTAGACTTCCTGTGTTGGGGAAAATTAGTGGATAATTGGAATTGAAAAATAAAAGGCTAACTATGAATGCCAGACTGGGCTGTTGATTTAAACAGATTCCAGAATTGGGAATGTGAACTGATCTGTTAGTAACATCTGAGAGACTTACAATCCAAAGCTGTGGAGAACTACACAAGATTTCTGTAAATAGCATAGCAGCTTCATTAACACCAATTGTAGACATTTGACAAGTCCATAAACACAATTCAGTTGCCTCTCCTGAAATCTATAAAGAAAAGGGTTATCTTTCCCAAAATTGGGGTCATGTTTTAAATTAGAGCCTGCAGAGGGCATACTTGCTAAGCACAGATATTAAAGTTTGGTGGTTGTGTTCTGTATTGGCTAATCACAGAAAAAGAAAGGACTTAGAAATTTAGGGTTTAATATACACAAATATGCACTCAACTCTGACAACTTGGTGAAATGGCTTCCTTTTGTTCATTGTCCTCAAGAATAGATCGTCAACCTATCTCTATGGCTCAATAATACCCTTGTAGAGAGAAACCCAGTGTGGTCTTGCAAAGAAGTAGGATCTGATCTTGATAGAAGAGAATATTTGTAGCTCAGGGTTGAACTGTGGGATCCTTGGTGACCTCGGCTATTTGCTTGTAGACATTTCATGACCAAACTAGGTAACATACTAACACTGATGATGATACCTAGTTTAGTAATGAAATGTATGCAAGAAAACAACCAAGCTTAGAGGGCACAAGGATCTGATAGGATCTAATCTGTTGGGAAGTAGCTAAATTTCCAGTCTTTTTACCCAGCACACTCCCAGTTAATTCCTATATTTAGATCAGAGCAAGCACACGTGACACTCAATAAACATTAAAAACAGTTGACTGGCAAAAGAGCATAAAAGACATGCACAGGCAAGGAGAGAGAAAGATATGAACAGGGAAGAATTATCTCTATGGCTCTGTATGTATCAAAGGAAACGAAACTAGAAAAAATAGTGGGTTTAATTAGTATGAACAGTGCCAGAGAAAATGGCTTTTGTTTAATCCAATTTTAACCCTTTTATGCAGGAGTGGGCTTCAAAAATTTTAGCAAGGGGTTCTCTGCCCATTGTTGGGTGGGCGTGGCCATGGTGGGCATGGCCTAATTGGCCTCCTGCACCATGGCCAGGGGGAGTTTTTTTGACCACCCTGGGCTCCAGAGGCTTTCCTTGAGCAAAAAGGCTGCCCCAGCTTTGGACGCTCTCTGGAGGCCGGAAATGGGTAAGTTTCCAGCCTTCCCGAACTTCCAGTAGGCCTGTTTTTCACCCTCCCCGAGCCTCCACACTTGCCTTGCACTTACCTGCATCCAAAACAGGCCACGTGGGTACTCCTGGAAGGGGCAGGGCAGGTGGGCGGGGCCAGCCAGGAATGGGATTTGGCAGTTTTCTAAACTGCACAGAATCTTAGCTAGAGGTTCTCCCAAACCCCTGCGAACCCCCAGCAGCCCACCCCTGCTTTTATGTACTTAACAACAGCAGAATAGAAATAGAAGGTAGGACTGCAGCTGATCCTCTTGTGTTCTGTACTATGAAGGAAATAATTTGGTAGATAGGGATGATCCAAGGAACTCCACTGGATAAATGTCTCTAGATGAATATCTTAATATGTAGTCATAATGGGCTTTCCACTAATACTAATTTATAACAGAAGGCTTGTGGAGATGCTTTTTAACATGCTGGCCCCCATTCTTGATTTTTTTTCTTTAATGGTACCAAAAATAAAATAAAAAAATTCTGGTGATGCAGTGGTTAGAATGGGGTATTGCAGGTTATCTGCCCACTGCCAGGAGTTTGCTCCTGACCAGCTCTAGGTTGACTTAGCCTTCTATCCTTCTGAGGTCGGAAAAAGAAGAGCCATGATTGTTGGGTGCAATAAGCTGACTCTGTAAACCATTCATAGAGTTCCATAAAGTACTATGGAGCAGTATATATGTCTAAGTGCTATTGCTAGAAAAAAAATCTGATTAAACAGTCAGATACTCCAAGCTTAGGATGAATGCTTGTATTCAAGATGCATTTCTCCCACCCCAAGGAATAAAACACTGATTTATACTATTATCCACACAGTACAGATAATTCTGAACAGGCTGGAAGATATTTTGGTCTCAGAATTGCAAACTGGGTGCTGTCTTCCCAAAGGTGCATGTAGAGCCAGGGAATATACAAACACACACATATAAAACATACCTACAGATACTTAATTATCTCCTCAGTATTTAATATATTTCTCCTGTTATAATTCAGTAACTTTGTGAAGGCCTATGGGAGAAAGCTTATATAGCAAACCCTGTGGGAAATTTTTTAGATGGAGGCTTTTGAACAATTGCTTTTTCATTTTTTGCATGTCATCCTTGCTAATGTATTCAATAGATAGGCATTCACTTACCTAGCGTAAGTCCTTGCTGTTTTGTCCCCAGCAGATAAGAAATTATATGTTACTCCCCAAACTTTCTAGTCTACTTCTTTGGGATTAGGAATCTTCATATTAGGATCATGCAGCTTTTCAGATTCATGGGCGAAATATATTTTGGAGGACGGGACACTCATGTGGCATCTTTAAAGCAGCTGCCTGAGGTACCTGAAGTACAATTTTGGATTCAAGGAGTTTGTATGAGATAAGCTGGGAGTCAGTGGTTCTCAGATGTCAGATATTTCTACAGCCCATAATTGCTAAATTTCAAGGCTATAAAACACTGGACAAAGAGTCAAAATATCGAAGAGGCCAGAAGAAGCAGTAACAGGTTTAAAAAGTGGAACTGCAACCTCACATTGACAAGGGACAAGCAACTATTTAATGTATTTCAATGTAGTGTGTAATAAAGACCTTGCTACGTGTATTGTGTATCTGAAAGCTTTTAGCCAGACGGAACCCAGCAACCTGGTTAAGCTATGTGAAGTCACACAACAAAGATTTACTGCTTATGTGTGTTGTGCAAGCCCATTCCACAGCACGTTTTTGTCTTCTGATCGAAACTCTGCTTAGCCCTATATCATATCAATAAGCCTAAGCTAATCACCCTCTTGTGTGTTTGTGTACCTATGTATGTGTATGGTGGTAGGAGAAAATCACTAACTGTGCCTCTTGGAGAAAAGGCAGGATATGAATTACTTGTATTGCGATATTTTTTGTTTGAATCTGTGGCTGATCATTTCATTTTTTTTTCTGAGAGAGAATTAGATATTTTAAACAAGACCGTTGGTTGACCATGTGCCAATATAATATGGGAGAAATAAGATCACTTTTTATTATCATAATATAGCCTGAAGTTGTGCTTGTTCCTGTGCTCAATCTGGCTCATGCCTAATCTTTCCCCACCATTTTCCAGAGTTCTTAAGTAAACCAAGATACCAACAAGATCGGCACACAGAGAGAGATTGCTTGGAACCAATCATTTTGAAACCCTGGCTAATTTCCTGTTGCCATGGTTATCTAGGCAACCACTGGAACTGCCTATCAAATTCTCCAAGTATCTATCAAATTCTATTTGGATCTATGAAAACCCGGGGCAAACTATTCCGATCCATTTTTCATCCTAATGAGATCCAAGGTGGTAATTAATCTCAGCTGGACCAAAAAATTATTTCATTATGGCAAGCTGAGGTCAAAGGCTGAGGCTGAGTGTGATATTCTCTGTATTAGATAATTATGCAACTACTCTGAGGTAAAAATGTGGTCCAATCTATTTGCCTGTGAACATCAGGCCACAGAATATCTGAAAAAAGCCCAATGGTTGCCACGGAGGCTATGAATTCCCAACTATTCCCAGATTGGGACCTGAATATTGCAGTCACCCAATATCAGCAGATGAGGCAACTCTAAAACCAGTCCTAAGATTACATTCAAAAGCTTGGAAAGGGATCCTTATTTTGCCCCTATAGCTCACTAATGTATACATAATGACATCCTGCCCCTTAGAGACAAAGGGAAGAAGTTTTGCAGTCTAGTTAGATCCCCAAATCCAGGAAGATAGCTGTTTTACAGGGCAACATTGCCACTTCTGCCTTGCCCAATGTCATTTTAATATGACATTCCAAGTCCTTCTCTTCTACCACTACTATAATGTGGATGAACAAGATCTTATTAGGGATACTGTCAACAACTTCAGACAATGGGGACAGCACTGATGTGGCCCCCAGGAGCCCTGAAAAACGAGCGGGAGATAAATGGAGATGAACATCATACAGCTGATTCCCTTCTCCTAAGAACAGCAAGTTCAATGCTCCTTTGATGTATTGCAGTGGGATTTACTGAACTCTATCTCCCCCCCCCCATGAAATACATCACTCCAGTATTGTGATGTGGAAAATCCAGGAAGCCAGCAATGGAATCTGACTGTCTATTCCTCATCCACCCTTCCACGTCCTCTACTTCATTCCAATACATGTAAAAATAGTAACTGCAATTATCTCTCCCCTCCAATCTCTAAGGTCCCCACCCCCTGTCTTGTACTGTACCCTCAGTCAAGTATTATCTCCTCAGATTCCTTGCCTTTCATCCTGAGAATCTTCCAGATTCTACTACCTCACCTGAATCCACTCTTCTGAGCAATGGTGTGATCAAACTAATTAAGGTGCTGATATCACCAATAGTAACAGAAAAGTGGGAAACAGTCTGAGATCCTCACATACCAAACCTCTGCTCTCCATACCACCTGCTATCATATCACTGCCCAACTCATAGACCTCCCCTTCACCATCACTCATAATGTCTCAACTGACAATGAGCAGCACATTTCCTTAATTTTCCAAGGACCAACTCAGGTTAAGAGAAGACCCAGAAATTCCAGGTCTTCCCATTCTCTTCCAAGCATAAGGAATCCCTAGCAGATACTACAACTACAGCAGCAATGGGATGTAACCGGCGCAATAACTGGTTCGGAAGCATGTGTGCGCACTCAAAAAACACACACATGCCGCTTCCCAGCCCTCAGCTGGGGCTTGCTGTAACAATCATTAGGAGATAACAAACTATAACAAACATCAGGAGATAAAGGACAGGTAAGAATCAGGGTGGGTGGGACGGCCCAGTGGCCCAGCACTAGTTTTTGCTTCCTGTTCCTCTCCGCAGAATGGAGGCATCGGGGAACAACCGGATCGCATGATCCAGGCAGACCCAACTAGATTCGACCCCTGACTGCAGCTTTGTATCTCTTTTTCTAGTTTAAGCAACTCATCCTTCATTCCTCCAACCCCATCCACTACCAAGTGCCATCAGCTTTCAGAACTATCTCCAAAGTCATTTTTTTCTAGCCTTAGCCCTACACCTATCATCTCCCTACTCCACTTTCAGTCACTCCTGTAATGTATACCACATTCTAACACATCCTTTTCTTTATTCTCTGGAAACATTTAGTGATTTGGGGGGAGGGGATAAAAGATTTCTAAAGTGGAGATGGAAATATGCAAAACAGATATCTATTGTATTTCACTTTTAAGGACAGCATGTCGGGTGTGTTTTATCACTTCCAATTGGAGTCCTGCAATTACACATTTACTTTAAAAATACATATACTCCAGAGTTTATTAAAAACAAGTTTGTGGCTCTGCATAGCCTCAGGAGATAATATTTGCAAATATGAGGAATATATATTCCAGTGAATGTCCAATGTGACTTTATTACTTATTGCTCTTCTGGAATGCTGAAGGTCAGCAAGGTACCCACAGATATGATTCAAACCTTGGCTATTGGAGTCTAAAACCAGGGCTGGAGGAAAAAAGAAAGCTGGATGAAACTTGCACATTTGATGTCTTGGTATTGCTTAGTGCTTGAGGAAAAAATCTTTTATTCATTCAGTAAATAAACTTTTCCTGATGCTTTGGAGGAGATAGGGGCGGAGAGATGCTTTTAAGTCTCTACAGTTTATCCAGAGCAGAATAACAAATACTTGAGGATAACAAATGTACTGTATGCATTTCCATATTGCATTATATGTAACTTCTGTCTATGTATCTGCTTTGCTTACCAAACCTAGTACTTTTTTTAAAAGTAGCACGTACTGTTATCTTTCTATATCTGAACGTAAGAAAGAGATGGTTCTTTATCATCCTTTTTCTAATGAAAAGTATCAAATCTTTGCTGCATCTCAGAAAAGGAATATGGTTTAGATTTGTTCAACTGTGTAAGGTTTTGCTGTTCCAATCTACCAAAGTTTATTATACCATTCAACTAAGGATAAAATTTTCTGCTTCCAATTTCTTGCTATCATGATTCTTGCCGCTATCAGTATCTAAACCACCAGCTCTTTAGATTGGTTTTATTATGTTCAATGAATATTTCCCCTAAGTTGAACTCTGGCTTTCCTAATTGATTATTTTATCCATTTCTGTAAATACTAACCAAACTATTTCTAATTCTTGGGAATATCCACCAGAGGCGAACATTTATTGCTTGTTTGCTATTTACCTACTGTTAGTCATCCAGAAACACAGTAGTGAGATGGTTGTTTATTTTTATTTATTTATCAAATTTAGGCACCGCCAATCTCACTCACAGAGTGACTCTGTACAGAGGGTAGCTGTATAAATAAATACCCATCTCACTACTGTATAAATAAATAAATAAAGCAAGAAAGCAAGGCATTAATTCTTAGCTGCCCATTTCCTGTTTGTTTTGTCAAGGAAGCCTGAAACAAATTGCTGATTTCTTTACCCCACCTATAAAGTTTCTGGAGGCATCAGCAATGGCCATTATTAAGACCAATTTGCTGGACTAGGCCAGGGAGATTCAACTTGCAGCAGCAACAGCTTGTATAAGCAGTGTTGAAGATAACCCCATTTGAAACAAAATTTTAACTCAGGTGCGTGATAATAATTGGCTTATGAGTAATCCCCCAGGCACCAAAATATGACCAGGCAAGCCACAAAAGATAGTTTTGATCCATGCTTGCTGGAGGAAAATAACTCCTTAATAGTTATTTGTATCGCTCTTGCAATCATGGCAGCTGCTGTGCAAAAGAATCTTCCTTTTTATCGTTTCTTGTTTTGAAATCCCATTTGATTTCTTCAAAGCACATCAAAAGATAATGCCTATGTCGGTGGAAATGCAGTTAGGGATTGTAAATTGTTGTTGTCTTGCCAAGTGTTTTCCTCACTTTACTGGTATCATTTTTCCAGATGCGGCGTTGAAGCTGAGGAGAAGTAGAGAGATCAGTAAGAACCAGATCTGCGGTTCAGATTAATTTTTTGCCTTCTTTTCATTGGCAAAGTTTCATAGGGACTTTGGATAACCCTCTAGGAGTCTGCACCTCCATGGAGATTTTTGTTCTGAATATGAGTTAACTTCTGTTCTATTATGACCCTTGGCTTAGTTTAAAAAAAGAAAAGATTGCTCTCTGAAAACTATCTTTGTTACTGCTTCAATCCATATTTATAGCCTGAAGCCGCTGAGTAAAAAAACCCAACAATACAGCGAAGAAAGAAGATGGACCTGATATTATTATCGACTCCCTTTGAGTTAACACAGAAGTTGAATTCACAGAATAGAAAGCTATAAAAAACTAGAGGGGAAAACAAGGGCCTAATGTTTATCTGGGAAAACAAAATAGCATATGATTCTTGATTCTGTTTTCGGTGAGTTGACTCCCTTGGTAGAGAGGTGTAGATAGAGACTGCCTTTTCCTATTGTGAGGGGTGAATTATCATTTCCAAATCTTCTCCATAAAGAAACTTTTCTATATCAATCAGATGGCCAAAGACACTCTAAAGGTCAGAACAAAGAAGACCAGAATCCCACTAAAACACAGAACACCATTTTATGAGAATGTCTGGATCACAAGTTAACATTTTAAATTTCCACAAAAGCTTGGGGTGATGGAGCATAAAAGACTTAGTGGGAAATTAAAAATTCTTGATCCTACCACCTGGTATTTGAAGAATAGTTGCAAGCAGGTGAGCTTACTAAGTCCACTGATGTAGAAGAAAGCACTTCTCAAATCTAGAGCTGGTCCTACAAGCTGGTCCTGCCATAGATATTAGGGCAGAGGTGTCAAACTCAATTTCATTGAGGGCCGCATCAGGGTTGTGTTTGACGTTGGGGGACTGGGGTGGGCATGGCCAGCTTGACATCACTCGTGTCAGGGCACCGTTGGTGGCCCAAGTGCTCTGCCAGCGAAAACGGGCTCCCTAGCTCTGTTTCTGGTTGTGACGGCCTTCTAGAACCGTCTGCCAGTGAAAATGGAGTCTGGGAGGGCTGCGCGCAGCCCTCGTGAGCTCTGTTTTCAGCTGTGATGGCCTCCTGCAACCCTCTGCCAGGGAAAATGCAGTTCCGTTTTCACTGGCAGAGGCACCATGGGCTGGTCCTTCACTATTTCCAGGGCAGCCCCATAGGCCAGATCTAAGCATCCTGTGGGCCAAATCCGGTTCTCGGGCTTTGAGTTTAACATCCCTGTATTCGGGCATATTCTAGGATAGGGGTGTTTTGTGGCCCTTCTATGGGTACAGTTGTTTTATATAAGACTGAAAAGCCTCCATATCATCATGAAAGGAACAAGTTTAGAATTTTTGCATGCCCTAACCTTATTTTCTCCAAGATTCCAGTGTGCAAAAACATTAGTTGCCAGAGCAAAAAAGCCACTGTGTGTGGGAGTTGTGGTGTTTAAAATTCAAAACTATGGTACAGTTAACCCTCCTTTACCTGTTCAAACCTTGGTTACCCCTGCTCCCCATTAAAAAAGATGTAAAGGAGGACCCCTTTCTTCATGCACATTTAATGCAACATGTAATTCAATCCATATGAAATGAAGTAAAAAGAAATCTACGTTTCACCATGAGCCCTTTTTTCTCTTCCTTAGGCATCGCCAGTCTACCTTCCCATCAATCCCCAGTTATGTCTTTTTGTCATCCATGGACAGAACGTAGGATGGCTGTGGCCTGGCCCTTTCAGAAGCACTTCGCCATGTTGGGAGGGAATGACAAGATAAACAGTGAAGGAGCAGCATTGGTGACAAACTGCTAATTCGCGCCTGCTAATTTATCACGGAAACAAAGCTGCAACAGGTTTCATTTTTATTCATGGTAATTTACTAAGCTCTGCAGTTCCAAGAAAAACATATTAATTACTTCAATGGGATTAATGTGTCTGGGAGTGTCTGACTCTGCATCTCTTTTATCTTCAGCAGAACGCTATATTTGGGGACAGTTTTGCTGAATTATCTCTCGGAATTTTTAGTAGAATCTAACTAACCTACAGCTTTAAAAAAAATGACATAGAAATTTTGATTGGAAGCATTATTATCGTACTGAATGGTATGATAGCCATTACCTGCCCTATCATGGCATTTTTGCTTTTGACTTGTCAGTTTTTGTTTTGTAGCTGCGTTTTCTCATTCCTTATTTGCTATGCGCTCCAAGTTAATAACGCGTGTTTTGTTATGCATGACCTGAACTTATAACGTGACTGACTGATAACTGCAGCATTCTGAAACTGAATATTAGCAGACATATTTGCAGAATTTCTCTAGTGCACCAACTGCTATTTCATATCTTTAACTGTATTTAAAAGATGATTAATATTTGAAAGTCCTGAATGCCCCTTTGATCAGTTACTGCTATAGTGCTATACCAGAGGGTTCTCTCTCTCTCTCTCTTCCTGTCATTTTTAAGGTCATACAACTTGGGGAAATGTTTTGCCCAGACTTGCACAGCATATGTAAAACTTCAAGCAGATTGTAACCCACGTACGGCATATGGTAACCAGTTAGTTGTTAGATATGTTGCCTCTTTTGACTCTGCCTTTTAAGAAGTCTTTGTGTGCTGCCAGTCTTCTGAATTTGACTGTATTTGGTTTGATGAACCACAAATACAGGTAGTTCTTGGCTTACTTCAGAGGTGTCAAACTCATGTCATCACGGTGGTGTCACATGACAAATTGGGACTTTCCCTCCCTTCGCTAAACCGGGCATGGGCATGGCCAGCATGTGACGCATCCGGCCCATGGGCCGGAAATTTGACAGCCCTGGCTTACTTGATTATGGACTTCACTGGGGTGACTTTGAGTTAAATATTTCTCAGTCTAACCAATTTCAAAAGATTTTCATAGAGACAATAGCAATATAGAAATAGCACAGACTTATATACCACTTTATAGTGCTTTTTACAGCCCTCTCTAAGTGGTTTACAGAATCAACATATTGCCCCCACAATCTGGGTCCTCATTTTACCCACCTCGGAAGGATGTAAGGCTGCCAAATTGCAGGCAGCTGGCTGTAAGCAGAAGTAGCCTGCAATTACTGCACTCTGTGCCACCGAGGCTCCGAGACAAAATGGGAGAAAATCTACAGATGTGCTAACTTGAGCTCCTGGAATAAAAATACAAAAGTTATAGTCTTAAATAAAATAAGTTATACTGGGTGCTTTGATACTCTCAGATTTTACTGTCATAAAGATCTCAGAGGGGGTCTTTTTGTGGATTCTGTTCTGATGTGGTCCCCTTACCCTTGGAGGGATAGTGTGAAGTCTCTTTCTTTCAAAATGCCCCAAACACCACTAGAAATCTTTAAAAAGAAGAAGACGAAGTAGTGACTGATAAGACTAGTCTCTGGATTTGAAGGTTTTCTTGGGATCTTTTGCTGGATCTTATTTTAAACTGTAGCAAAGTAGCTTTGTTATTTTTGGAGTCTTGTCTGCTTATTCTGAAAATAGCATCTCTGAAAAAAATAGGTGAAGTCATGATGCAATCAGTTATGTTTTAAGTTCTAAAGGAGATTCTCAGTGGCTCTCACACAAGCTAAAAGTAATCAAGATGAAAAAGAAACATGTCTTCCCTACATGGACAAAGTAGGTGGTTTGGTAGGAATAGGATCACGGTCTCCAAGTAGGTTGACAACTCAAGGAGAACCAAAATCGAGGAGGCTATCTTGAGAATGGATGCGGAGAAAGTGCTTTGGGGACCAACTTTAATGTCAATGCTGACAGACTTTGAGCTAGAGGTGTCAGCGATTAGAAGTTAAGCTTTACAATGATGCTGTTTCCATCTTCTAATTAAAGTCTATAAAATAATTATCCTAGGAATGAGGACAGTTTTAATCTCCAAGATATATAATGGGTTTTAAAGGCCATCATGCCATTTTTGTATTGTTGGCACCATCATCACAGCTTAATTGTGTGTTATTGTTCCCTGAAAACTGGGGTTTTTGTCTGCCTGAGTTTTTGGAGGAGGCTCACAACTTATTAATTTCATTTTTAATAATAAACGCCGTGCAGCCTCCCCATTCAGTTCCAGGGCAATAATGAGGTAGCAATTTTATTTGGCAGGCGACTGCTATAGTTGGTCTTCAATGGCTTTTCTTATGTGTGCCACTCTGAAGCAAGCTCCGCAATGAAAAAAGCCTATGTATAATTAATATATTCTCTTTGGCTTCCTTCCTCCCTCTCTTGCTGAGTGGCAATAGATATGGAGTATGCAAATCTTCCCCAGTAGGCTGAGGCTCCATTTATGAACAGTTTTATGAAAATAATGCAAAAATGTCTGCATATCCTAGAGGAAGGCAAGTAGAATTGTTTTCAATCTGCACAGGTTTTTGTAATATGACAGATTCAAATACAATGCACTTCTGAGCATCATCATGCAGCTCACACAGGGAGGCAGTGCTACCTGGATCTGGTTTTTTTGCTAGGGGAGGGTCAAATGGAATAATTTCCCAAAGGCCCCCCACTTTTGTTTGTTTGTTTTGCTTTTAAAAACAATGCTGCAGGTTCAGGTGGTGGAAAGCAGCAGCTGGAAATAAAAAACAAAATAGTGTGTGAATATGAAGTATTGGCTTTTTCACTCTCTGAATGTAAGTGCAATCATGACATTCAGCGCAATCATAAACATTCAGTGCAATCATAAATAATATTTCCAACTTTTGTCCTGTTTGCTCTAATTGGTCTTATAGTTCTTTTGAAACAGATGAAAAGCTTATTTTTAACCTGAAAGAACAAAGAGGTTAAGTGTACAGATCATAGGCAGACCTTCCTTTTCCTCCTCTTCCTCCTTCTTGTCTTTGTCTTTTCAGGTTGGTTAGGCTAACCACTGGTAGCCCTCGACTTCCAATAGTTCATTTAGTGACCATTTGAAGTTACAATGGCACTGAAAAAGTGACATATGACCATTTTTCACACTTACAACCACCGCAGCATCCCCACGGTCAGGTGTTTGAAATTCAGATGCTTGGCAACTGGCTGGTGTTTATGACAGTTGTGGTGTCATAAATATTGTACAATCACCTTTTGCGACCTTCTGACAAGCAAAGTCAATGAGGAAGTTGGGTTCACTTAACAACCATGTTATTAATTTAACAACTGCGGTGATTCCCTTAACAACTGGGGCAAGAAAAGTCATAAAATGGGGCAAAACTCACTTAACAACTGTCCCAGAAATGGTGGCCTCAATTATGACTGAAAGTCGTACGGTATCTTTCCTGAGTTTTGGGGTTAATTTTTTTGAAAACTCCCACTGTTGAATTGAGCCGTACAGTCTGGGTACGAGAAGAATTCCAGGAAAACAAAATCTGGTGATGTGGGCTCCATGTTGCCCGTTTCTAGCAATGACGGTCTTCAACAACTTTACGCTTAAACTTAAAAATACATTCTTCCTTGGTTCTGCTCTGGATGAGAGCTCTAAAGTGACAATCAGGGAGAGCTCGCTGAACTCCCCCCACTCTGAAATCAGCTTCCTGCATCCTGCTTTATCTCTTCCTTTCAGCTTTTTCTAAAGCATAGCATGAAATATTCAACAGCCTTCGCAGCTTTAGGAGAAGGCAGTGAAGGATTGGGTCGTTTTGGCCTGCTGAAAACAATGACCAAATCTATGGCTTATTTCAACTTTACTTAAAGTTTTCCAAAAATATTGGGCTGGGCACAGGGATGGGACCTAGCTGGGTCTGCCCAGGTTGGGCGATCCGGTTGTTATGGGAAGCTTCTGTTCTGCGGAGCGGAACAGGAAGCAAAAAACCTATGATGGGCCCTCTCACCTGCCCTGATTTTTACCTGTGCTTTATCTCCTGAAGCTGCTCGTTACTGCAAGCCTCAGCTGGGGGCTAGGAAGAGTCGCACGTGCATTTTTCCAGTGTGTACACGCGATTCCGAACGGGTAGATGGCGCCAGTTACATCCCATTGCTGGCTGGGCACCATTTGAGCTACACTTACCTGGAGGTCAATCCTGTTGAACTCATCTGTTCTGACCTAGGCTTCCTGAGATATTAACAAACACTCAATTGAGTCCCAAAAACTTCTTTATTTCCACGGCTGTGAATTATATTAATTCACAGCCCTTAATAAGTCTCAAACAGTTCAGAAATAATTCAACAGTAGTCTGCCACAGTCTTTCATGAAAAAGCTGATAAACTTTTATCTTACTTGAATGGCTACCAATTTATTTATTTATTTATTTATTTATTTAATCAAATTTATAGCCCGCCCCATCTCCTCAAGGGACTCGGGGCGGGTA
>JAOYMU010000263.1:5589738-5605249 GCA_025802295.1 Psammodynastes pulverulentus | reverse complement strand
CCCATCAGATGGCTACAAATGCACTAAATTTTCCGGGGGGGGGGAGGAGATTATTTGGAAAGGCAAAACGGTCGTGTAAATTCTCCTAACAAAAGAGTCCTTTTGCATAAAATGTATCATGGCCAGGTAGCAAATGCCACAGAATGATGGGCCATTTGCCCCTATTTTGTATCTTCAATACAGACAATGTGTTGTGAATTGTTTTTCTCAAACAACATCTCTGCAGGAATCTTTTTATAGAAGATTTCTGGACATATCTGATATCTAATCCAAGCAGCAGTTCCTTTCATACAAGTTCCATCTCTGATTTCACCAGAAGGGGTCCCACCATTCCTTTATCTTCATGCTGGACTTTAATTTTAGATAGTATTTTGTCTGAAAAGTGAGCCAAGAGAAACAATGATAGGTTGTTCAAAATCCTTCTGTGTCTGTCCAGACCCTTCAGGAGCATCCTTGGAAGGGGTGTAAAAAGGCCAAAATGGCAGCCATGCCTACATGATCACAAACCCTTTTTAAAAATACACGCAACACATGTAAAAAGAGAGGCAGGGCTTCCCCCAGTGGTGGGATTCAACAGGTTCACACCTATTTGCAAGAACCGGTTGTTAACTTTCTAAGGAGTTCGGAGAACTGGTTATTGGAAGAAATATCCTTTTGTTTTTTTCTACTTTGCAGGTAGAAAAATCCTGTAAGGAAGGCAGGAAAGAAACATTCTGATGTTGTTTCTAGCCTGTTCTTTATTGCCCTGCTTACAGAAACTGCCTCTTGGTTAACCCATAGAACAGCTAAAGGTTCTTGGCTGTACGCCCAGACTTATTGTCACCTGAGCTCCACCCAGTCAGATGATCACCCAGCCACGCCTACCCAGCTGGTCATTAGGGCAGAGAACCGGTTGTTCAATTATTTGAATCCCACTACTGGCTTCACCCATATAATTGTGTCCATCTTTGTTGTTTTTTTTAATCCACCGCTCCAGCCTCCAGGAGATGCCCTTGCAATTCTTGGATGCTCCTCAAGCAATTAAAAAAAAAATAATAATACTCGGCTATAATAGCCATGCGGAAATAAGTTGGCAGCCAGTATATATATATCTAATTCCTGATTTGCCAAGGGCGCAGATGAACAAAAGCAGTTTCGATACATAGATGAGTTCTTTCCTATCTGTTTCTTTCATGCCAGGAGCTCGATTAAAAGGACACTGCTTCAGTTAATAGGACTCAGTTCCTGAACAGAATATAAACGGGAAACATCTGTCTGAGTTTTCAGCTGCACTCAAAGCAAACTATTGCAACTTCCCCAGTATATTAGTGTCATGGCTTCATTTCTCTCTACTTTATCAAGACCACAAAGTCACAAGACCCCTTGTGGGAGTTTCACGGGATGGGGAAGTTACTCTTAAAATGAATGAAAGCCCCATAACTCATAGAGTCAGTGAAGCGTGAGTGAAATATGTCCTGCATTCACAATTTTCCGCAAAACTCATTCATTTACAACTGGTTGTCAAGATATTTTCAGGAGAAGTTCTAAAGGGTAATCATTTTAATTTTTTTTCTTATCCCTTTTCGTTTTTTTAGCCTGGCTGAATTATGCATGGGTGTATTGATTTTCTTATTATACAGGCTTTGCCTATATAGAATTCAGCCATTCCGAAGGGCTATAAAAACAATGACTTGTGATTTTTATTCCTCCAGCTTTTTTTTTTTTTTGGTGGTGTTCCTAAGGCATAATCACATATTTTCTCATGGCATTTTGCTTACACAATATCTGATCTTATTCTAAGCTAATGGTAATCACCCAATTTAAAAAATCTTGGTCATTTCGTTGTAAACATTTTAGTTCATGATTCAAAGCATCAGTTCTCTCTCTCTAAATCTATTTAGGATAATAAATATTAACTAAGGCAGAGCTGGGTAAGCTTTTTTCCCCCCCTGCCTTCTAATTCAGGAAATATGACAGAGGCAAGGCACAAAACCAGCAGAGTATTTATTATTTATTTTTTAGATTTATACTGTATCCCATTTTTACTCCGGGAGCTCTAGGCAATATACCTAGCTTTCTTTCTTCCATTTTTTCTCCACAAATCTGTTTGGTAGGTTGGATGGAGAAAATGTATTTAGAGCAGGAGTGTCACACTCGATTTCATTGAGGGCCGCATCAGGGTTGTGTTTGACCTTGTGGGGCCAGGGGGCGTGGCCAGGGTGGGCATGGCTAGCATGATGTCACTCATGTCAGGGGGCGCCTGTGGTGGCCAGAGTGCTCTGTCAGTGAAAATGGGCTCCTGGGTTCTGTTTTCAGCTGGGACAGCCTCCTGCAACCCTCTGCCAGTGAAAATGGAGCTTAGGAGGGCCACGTGTGTCCCTCGCAAGCTCTGTTTTCACTGGCAGAGGCACTGCGGGACATCCTTTGCTGTTTCCAGGGCAGCCCCATGGGCCAAATCTAAGCAACCCATGGGCTGCATCAAGCCCCCTGGCCTTGAGTTTGACACCCCTGACCTAGAGCTTTCAGGGCTGAGGCTGGACTTGGACCTGGGTCTTAATCCTATATCTCACTGTACCCTCTTGCAGTTGACAATATATTATTATGGTTGATTGCATAAGCAGCCAGGTGTTTAGACTGGATTTGGTATTTTTGTCTGTTTATTGAGTCTTTCCCAAGGATCTAGATAGGCAGGTATTGTTTGATGGTGTTACAGATATAATCGCAGGATGGAAACTGTTCCAAGTCCTTTTGCAATTGACTGATTTTATTTTTGTCAATGCCGAGGGTGTTCAAAAGGTGCTCCAAATGGTTTGGGGCTTATTATTTACATTACGCATTGTTTTTGTGTTCGTATTCATTTATGAAGCTAAGACAAACTTGATACATGTTTTCTTGTCCTGTGAGGAAGTCCTGACAAGAAGCACAGCTAGGAATATTAGCTCAATCTTTATTACAAGATTATATTAATTTGCAAGATTTTTCTCTCCTTTCCTTTTACTCTGCAGGGAGAGGGGGAGAATCTATCCTGTGGAAACCCAGATAATAATGGCCACTGGGTCAAACTCTTCCACTATAAAACAGGGCCTCAGACTCTATTGAAATGTTGCTAGTGTGGTATAACAAGTAGTAAATGCATGCCCAACTGGGCTAGCTTTTTATAATCAGAACACATCTAACACTAGAACAATGCATTTATTCTGTAGTTTTCTGCTGGGGAAGAGAGAAAGGGAACATTCCATTCTGTAGAGCCGCTGAAGCAGCTGTTGAGTTGATGTATGAAATGAGCAGGGGAAATATCTCTTTGTATTGTCACAGATACAGATTCTTTACCAGCTCAATTCCTTTAGAATCTAGTGTAAAACAGGTTCACAGATAACTGGGAGATGTGAGCTGTGGAGTAAAATGAATTAACTCAGCGTCTGATTTCCCAGAACTCAAGGGCATGGATCCTAATTTCAAATGATACTATTATAACATTCTTTCTGTGTTTTGAAAAGAGAAAAATAAGGTTGCTCAGCCTAAAGGGAGTTTTCTACTCCATAGCGCCAGAGACTCACTGCAAACTCAGAAACAAAAAATACCCCCAAAAAACTTTGCGTATTATCCTTAGAAATTAAAGTATGGGACTTTAATTGGAAGCATCCTTCCAACCAGGTTGTACCATGTATCAATCTTTCTTAGCTCAAAAATATCTCTTACAGTATTGGAAAATTGTAAGCATCATTTTCTTAGGAATTGATCTTAAACCTCACTGTTATTATTTGTAAAGATATATTAAGTAAGTGGAATAATGCAGCCCCCCTTTTTTTCACAATACACTTTGTATAGATAGCTTTGTGCTAGCTGTAAGACTCTATGGCAGGGGTCTGCAACCTTAAACACTCAAAGAGCCATTTGGACCTGTTTCCCATAGAAAAGAAAACAACGGGAGCCAATAATTTAACAACCAGTGTGACGGGTGGATGAGGCCAACTCAAGGTCACTCGCTCCCACCCAGTCACTTCCTGCTCTGGAATAGAGCAAGTCTCCATCCCCCGCCATCACCCTTATCTTCTCAGGATAGACAAGGAAGAGGGGAGGGGGCCAGCCAGTGGTGGGATCAGCTGACAAAGAACTGCAGCAGAGGGCCAAAAGACCCGCATGTGGCTCCAGAGCCACAGGTTGCAAACCCCTGCTCTATGGGGTAAGTGGTAGAAAATACCTCTTTGTATTGCAAATGGCTCAGGTAGAAGATTTTAGATTTTAGATGCGTAGCATTATAGGTATAGTCATCTTTAATAAAACAGAAAGCTGGGTCATTCCAATGAAGCTAAATCACTCAGGGCAGATCAGGAAAAGGACTTCTGAACACAGCAAAAAGTTAAAAGAAAGAATTTATTGTCAAAAGAGGCAATCGTGGCTGCAAATTAGAACGGCATTTTTTTTTAAAAAAAGAGTGCTTGATAAAATAAATTCACAGAGAAATTGACTCATTGGTGTTATTTTCAAACAAGAGGGCAGTATGTCCCTCGAAATAGTTGCTTAGGGACGTGAGAAGTATGGTGGTACAAATTTCAGATCCTGTCGCCACGCTTCCCAATAAATCATATTGGGATTGATGGTCTAGATATCAAGAATGATGGTCTAGATATCTCCTCTTTTGTCTTGATGGTCTTACTTCATGGATTTCTCCTTTCTATGTTATGCTGCCTACATCCCAAGCTCTAATGAAGAGGCTTTTCTCCAGGGGTGGGCTGCTATGGGTTCGCCCTGGTTCGGGCGAACCAGTAGCTAACCAGTAGCTAATTTTATAGCTGGTTCGGCAAACCAGTAAATCCCATCCTTGGCTGGCCCCACCCATACCTCCCCTCCTCTCCCAGGAGTCCCCATGCAGCCCGTTTTGGATCCCAGGTAAGTACAGGGCCCATGTGGAGGCTCAGGGAGGGCAAAAAACAGGCCTCCCGGAGGCTGGATATGGGCCCATTTCCAGCCCCCAGAGGCCTCTGGAGCCCAGGGAGACCTTTTTTGCCCTCCTGGAGGCTTGAGAAAGGCCTCGGGAGCCCGGGGAGAGTGAAAACACCCTCCCCCCCACTGTGGTGCAGGAGGCCAACTAGGCTACGCCCACCATGGCCATGCCCACCCAGCAGCAGGGCAGATAACCAGTTGCTAACATTTTTAAAGCTCACCCCTACTTTTCTCTGTGTCTTAACTTTGAGGGATTCTAGATTGGTCACAAGAGATGTTTGAGCTGTTTCATTCGAGCACTTTCTCTTACCGAAAAGATACAAATTTGTTCCATCTGTATTTCACGTTTGCCATTAAGTGGAGTTAAGATGCTTCAGGTGGGCTTTTTAATCTGATGCTTCAATTATGTGCTCTGCTTTTTCGGATTTAATTATGGAAAATTGTTTTATTGCTTTTTCAGTATTATTAGATGCCTAAAGGGCTGGCTATTCCAAGAAGTGAAAAGCATGACATAAATGATAACCAATAAGCAAAAGAAAATAATATCATTTCTTATCTGCTCTGGGCAAACTTTGCTGAGAAGCGATGAAGAGAGATTGGAGAGAGAGAGGGAGGGAGGGAGAGACAGACAGAATTTGCATCCAGAAGATACAGAAATGTCCATCTAATATCCAGGAAACACTAGGTAAAACCCCCCAATATAAAAGGACACCCAAACTCAATTGCTAAGTAGCATGTAATGAGATACTTTGTCAAAATGCATTGCTCAAAAAAGTAAATCAAGCTGTGTATGTGTGTGTGTGTATGTGTGTGAGAGAGAGAGAGAGAGAGAGATGCACACACACACACACACACACACAGACAGACAGAGAAACACACAAAGAGAGTGAGACATACATACACACACACACACACAGACACAGACACAGAGACAGACACACACACACACACAGAGACACACACAGAGAAAGAGAGAGAGGGAGAGAGAGACAGAAACAGACAGAACAGACACAGAGAGACAGAAAGACAGAGAGACACAGAGAGGGAGACACACACAGAGGGAAACAGAGAGAGACAGAAAGAGAGAGATAGTAAAGCATGATCTTTGGCTTTCAAATGGTGGCGCATATGGGAGCTTGGTTTCATTACCTCACAATAGCCATTGCACTAAAAAGACATGGATGGCTAACAAAATTGCCAGAACCTTAGTGAGCCACATAATATTGGCCAGTAACATAGTCAGTCTCTTTCTTTCTCTCACACAAAAGAGCAAGAGATTATTTGTAGTGCTTAGTTTAATGATAGCATCACATGCATAATGAACTGGGATATATTTTTTTTAATGTTTTGCATATGCAAAGACTGTGATCTGCATACGATCAAGCTACTTCACAATAACTGCAGAGGGTGAAATATAAGAAATTTAATTTGGTATGGGATAATAATAACCCAAATGTCAGATTGGACTTGTTATCAGAGTGGGAATGCTTGAAAGCTTGTTGGTGGTGAACCAGCTTCCCATTTTGTGAGTACATCATGAAGGAATGGGTTGTACTTAAAGAAGAGCCACATTGGTTTTATAACCATACAAATAACCATGTTCACACATAACTCCTCCAGCCATTTCAAGTATCTTTAAACAGCAAGACAAAAAAGAGTATGCACCTTCTGCATGGGTTTTTAAAAAATAAACTAGAATAGAATAGAGTAGAGTAGAGTAGAATAGAATAGAATAGAATAGAATTTTTTATTGGCCAAGTGTGATTGGACATACAAGAAATTTGTCTTGGTGCATATGCTCTCAGTATACATAAAAGAGAAGATACATTTGTCAAGAATCATAAGGTACAACACTTAGTAATAGTCATAGGGTACAATAATCAATCAAATCATACTAGGAAACAGTCAATAAAAATAGTAAGGATACAAGCAACAGAGTTATAGTCATAAGTGGGAAGAGATGGGTGAAAGTAAGGATGGGAAGATTAATAGTAATAGTAATGCAGGCTTAGTAAATAGTTGCAGGGTTGAGGGAATTATTTGTTTAGCAGAGTGATGGCATTTGGGAAAAAACTGTCCTTGTGTCTAGTTGTACTGGCGTGCAGTGCTCTATAGTGTCGTTTGAGGGTAGGAGTTGAAACAGTTTATGTCCAGGATCTGAGGGGGTCAAATAAATAAATAAATAAATAAATAAATGAATGAATGAATGAATGAATGAATGAATGAATGAATGAATAAATGAATAAATAAATAAATAAATAAACGAACGAACAAATGAATGAATGGCATTTTAAAACAGAACAGAAACTCTACCATAGTCCCCATTCTTCCCCCCTTCCCTTTGTTAAGGGGAAATGCAAAAATAAAAAACCTAAATGATATTGGTTAAAAAGGTCTTTGCGCCTATTTATTTTTTTATTGCAGCCTTTCTGACTGAAGCATTGTTGGTGTTCATAATAAATGCCATGGAATGATGGAAGAACACATAGCGAAACATCTTAATATCAGGATACTACCATTATTTTGTCTCTGATGATAGCTTTGCTTTCTATCTCAACTGACGCAGTCTGAGATCAGTGTCAGAAGATATCTCATCCATGTTAGCAACCTTTGGAGAAGCTGCACTGGTAGGCTATAGTAGGCTATGCTGATAAAAAATTTCCTTGCAAACTGCAATCTGGGATTTTAAATTGAGACTTGTAAATTGAGAGTTAACTATGGGAGAGCTTCACATATTACGAACTAAATAAATATATAATAGATGTTTTGGGAAGGTTGCCCTTTTCAAGTGGATATTTTGAACATCGGAGAGAGAGACAGCTACCTCTTTCTAATATCATAGTCAAGAGAAAACCCATCTTCCAAGAAATGGTATCCCTTAAGTTGCTGTACTTGGACTCAAGCCATTAAGGGTTTTAAAAACAATACCCCACATTACTAACCATGCAATTGAGCTATCTTATCGGACAATGATGCACTTTTAAAGGTCCTATTGGGACTGGATTTCATATGTGTTTGCTTTTCACGGAAATACATGGAGTATCAAAAGCTAATAAATGTAAAGCAAGAAAGGGGAATCTTATTTTCGATTGAAGTTGTGTTTCCTTAAGGATGATTTGTCAGGGGCTGAACATCAGCAGGGTCTGGGCCTGAAAGTGATGAGATTTCTCCCCCCCCCCCCGCTGCCAAAGTCGGATTTCAAATAAAATAGCTTGGAAAATTTCTGTCAAACATCTTCTCTTGATTCCTACCCCAGGATAAAGACCGCTACTGATTAATTCTCTCCAAAGAGTGTGTATCAGGAGAAGAACATGTGTTTGTTTAATGCTGCCCTTTCTTATAACCCTATCTATCTATCTATCTATCTATCTATCTATCTATCTATCTATCTATCTATCTATCTATCTACCTACCTACCTACCTACCTACTTACCTATCTATCTATCTATACATACATACATATATACAGACAGACAGACAGACAGACAGACAGACACTGTGTGTGTGAGAATTTAAAATTATATATTAAAAAGATAAGATAAAAAGAGGGGTTCTGAGCTTGGCTGTTTTCTTGCATAAGATAAAAATATAATAACGTTGATAATGATAATAATTTTGTTTATGGTTGCTTATGTAAGTCTCCAAGATGGGATCTGATTATCTTCTAGACCAACAATAGAATTGTTTTGTAGCTCATCTTTCCAATTACAGTTATCTTCTTATCCTTTAGCAGCATCCATCAGCAGAATATTTTCAGCCCTCACCTATAGCAGATGTTATGTTCTAAGAGTAGAAGTGGAGAACCTGTGACCCTCTGACTACAGCTGGCCTATAATTTTCAGTTATCTTATTCGAGCTAGCAAATAATGAGGAAGACTGATATCAACATCTGGAGGGCGCACAGAGTTTCCCTACCCTACTTTAAAACATCTGCTTTCCAGATATTTTGAACTATGAGCTTTTAGTCATCACATACAAAGAAAAAAAAAAAAACAGTATGAAGTATACCCCAAATATCAGGAGGACACAATGTTGGGCACGTTTGGTTTACAGAATATTGAAATGTGTGCAGTAAATATCCCAAGTGTTGGTTAAGAACTGTACTGCCCAAGAGGTTTGTAAGGACACGCAATGTCAAGAGTTAAATCAGGTTGGGAGTCTTATCCAGTGAGGCTTATTAATTCAGTTCTACAGGTTATGTTCCCTTAAATAGTATGTTTACTTAGAGCTCACCCGAATCCCCTTTACAAGCCATACATTCATTTGTTTTCTCTTGAAATAAGATGGAATTTATGTATTGCATTAAGAATGCAGGTGAGTGGGTAGGAGCACATAGCGCTCTAGCAGTCTTCCGCCTTCTCCAGGGAATCCTGGGCACTCTGCTAAAGGCAGGGGATGGGAGGAGATGTGACTAACAGAGCATTCATACTATTAATAGAAGACTCCATCTGTAGCTCAGGATTGAACTGTGAAGTTCTTGATGTTCTTTGAGCTTGGTCGTTTGCTTGCAGACATTTTGTTGCTTGAGTCGGTAATAACACTGAGAAGGGCAAATTTAGAGAACTAGAAATTAGAATGCAAAGTAGAAAGGAGAGCAAACCCCACTCCCTTCTAGCACTGAGGATGTTATCTAGATGGGTAACAAAACATCCTCAAACCAACCACCGAGCTCAGGGAGTGCCGAGAACTCCACAATTCTATTCTTAGAAGGAAGCTATGTGAGTTAACATGATCTAAAATCAACATTATTCACCTGTCTATTCGCTTGCTTGATTCAAGAAATGGGGCCATGCTTGGCAGAATCTTGGGGTTTGCAACAATGCTGCCTTATATTCAATGGTGAGACTCAGCCACTTTGGACCGGTTTGGGCAAACCGGTAGTAAAAATTCTGGCTGGCCCTGTCCCACCTGCCCAGCCCCTTCCAGGAGTCCCCATGCACCCCATTTTGGTTCCCAGGTAGGTGCAGGGAGGCGCACTAGGTCCAAAATGGGGCACGGAAGGTGCAGTGCAGTCCCCTGTGCCATTTTTGCTCCCAGGGACTTCAGGGAGGCCTACTAGGCCCGAAACGGGGCACAGGGTGTATGGTACACTCCTCTGTGGCCTGTTTTTGTTCCCAGGGGGCTGCAGGGAGACCTACTAGGCCCAAAATGGGGCACAGGGTGTGTGGCCACACCCACCCAGTCACATGACCACCAAGCCACACCCACCAAACCATACCCACAGAACAGGTAGTAAAAAAATAGGAATCCCATCACTGCTTAGATTCCAAATCCAAATGAAAACAGAATTCAGGCCAATGGGAACCTAGGCATGTATGGGGTGCAGGAGGAAACATAATGCGGAATATCAGTTGGAAAAAAAAGATAAGATAAAAGAAAGTGGAGAAACCGTAGCTCTGTTTGAGCTTCTTAATGCCTTAATAATATGTCAGCTGCACCCTGATTGAGCTGCTGAAGAGACAATAATCTTTCAGGCAGAGGGAGATACATTGCACCACTTTCTTATCCCGTTTTAAAATTGCTTTACTTTTTATATCCTGTTTTTCTAGATCCATGAGCATCTCTCGTCATTTTTACCCACAGCATCACACTGAAATAATTGAGCAAAGAGAGAAAAGAACTGAACCCAAAGTTATCCAATGAATGCCATAGTCCCAATGGCAATTTGTATCTGAAATTCCCTGGCTGAAGTCCCACACTATAACCATTACATTACTATATGCTAGATTGCTGTTATATCCTAATTTGGTACGACAGCTGGATGCTCAAATGGCGGACCATACATTCAAATTACATAGGTATCTTAAAGGGCCAAATTTCCCAATTCAGTGCCTTCCAGATGCCCTGAACTGTGCCTCCATATTTTCCAGCCAGCAGTGGGTAGAAATTATGTGAGGCTGCAATCCAACCAATCTGAAGAACATCAGATTGGGCAATCTGGTGTAGCTACTACCAAAGAGGAAAAGTGATATAGGAAGGTTCAGATTCTAATCTCTTCTCAGCAGTGGTGGTTTCACAATCTGTTCGGTGATCACGCGCCTAGCATGCACTTCGTGCACATGCGTAGCTTTAAAAAACCAGCTTGAAAACTTACCTTCTATGTTACTTTGTGTGAGTAACAGCTGAGGCGCAGCAATCGGCTCTGCCATGCGAATCAGCTGAGAGGATATAGGACAGAAAAGCGCAGGGGCGGGTGGGTGGGGCCAGCTGATCGTCACAGCCACAGGTTCACTCGCCAGCTGCTTGTCGGAGATCCCTGTTTTCCCTAACTGGACCAAACCGGCTGAATCCCACCACTGCTTCTCAGCTATGATGTTCCAAAGCAGCTTTTAGTGAGCAGTTGTCTTTCAGCCGAGCCTGTCACTCACTCCTGTCCAGTTCTGCAGGAATGGTCAGATGGACTGCAGAGTTAAGTGCCAAATAGTGTTACTCTTAACCTCTGCAAAATATACTGCATCTTGGCTGGCATCCCTTTCTTATGGACCATGCTGGACATTGAGACATTAACTGTGAAACCTGGCACTCACCTTGAAGAAGAGCCTGCCTCTCGCCACACATTTATCTTCAATGAAAAATTAGTCTCACTATTAAACTCTCAGCCATTTTATCTGAAGGACAGCAAAGCCAAAGGCAGCAGAGCTGATCGTGGCAAAAAAAAGGGATGAATTGTGTTTTACTTTATTTTTCAGTTGGATTATTGTCCAATATTGTCTTTCAACTTGTCTTCCCACTGGGCGAATTCAGGCTCTTTAAATTTCAGGAAACTTTGTTGTTCATTTTGTCCCTAAAACTAAAGTACATCAAATATGTCTTTATGTGTACATGGGGAAAAGAAAACTCTTTTTTTCTCTCTCCTGACCCAGAGTTAACTTGATTCTTAATATAGTTTTAGCTCAGGACTGTAATATTTAACAGAAATCCTTTTCCCCCCTATTTTTCCTTTCCTTCAGATAATCAAACCTATTGGGTGAGATATAAGAAAAATTCCACTCTGATAATCTTCACCCACCATTGACTGCTTCCTTTGTCTATCTCCTCTTTATAGTCCCAAGGAGGATCCACTTTTTAGTCAATCTCAGGCTGGATTTGTCAACCAGCATCAAAGTTCTACAACCCATGGAATCCCAAACAATCCCCCCAAGTCAATCAATGAGAACTACATCCAGTCTGGCCTTAGCATCTACACCAGAGGTGTCCAATTCTGGCAACTTCAAGACTTGTGGATTTCCACTGCTAGAATTCCCGAGCCAGCCAACATTGCTGGGTGAGGAATTTTGGAAGTTGAAGTCCACAAGTCTTTTAAGGTTGGACAACCATGTTCTACACCAGTGTTTCCCCAGCAACTTTAAGATGGGGAGACTTCAACTCCCAGAGGTTCCCAGCCAGCTAGCTGAGGAATTCTGGAAGTTGAAGTCCAGCCATCTTAAAATTGCTGAATTTTAGAAACACCGCTCTACACAATTATGCCTGAAGCTAAGCTGCTCCCTGCAAATTCTCTTTTCTTCCGTATGGTTTTTTTTTTAATTTCCTAAATTAAATTAACCAAACGGACATGAATATGATTATGTACTTCTACTTAATCTATGTATTTCTAAAAAGTATATTCTGTTTCGTGACAAAATGATGTTTATTCCCAAGTCGCTTCTCTTCAGGCAACAGAAGCAAATTCCATTTAATTCTGGTAGCCCCAAGGATGTTTTGGTGTCAGCAAAGTTAATATTCAGAACTATACATGCACAGAATACGATTTCCTCTGCTTAAAATCTCAGGGTGTTTGGCTGCTTGTTTTGACCTTAGAGGAAAATAGAAACACACGGAAAAGCATGAAATGGAAAGGCAGATGCTAGCTCTGCACTTCACAGCTGAAGTAATGATACACATGACTATCTAAAAGCAGACAGAAACTATAAAGCCATTGCACAGATTCTAAAATACGTAATTGCATCATTGGCCAGAGGAAGTTAGAAGAAGATGGAAAAGATAAAATATGCAGCAGCTGAGGGAAGAGCTGACATGTTTTAGGCATTAGCTCTGAAAGGATACTACAAGTAACTTTCCATGTTTAGGAATTAGCTCTGTAAGGATATTACAAGCAACTTTCTCTCAGCTTTCCTTCTAAATTGTACATGGCTTATAGTTCTTGTGGGCTAAGGCTGTGCAAACTCATGAACGACATCTTCCAAAGTTGTGCTTTACAGGTGGTCCTTGACTTAGAGCAGCATATAGTGACTATTCAAAGCTACAAGCAGCGGCGTAGCATGAGTTGTCAGCACCCGGGGCTATAATTTGCGCCCCCTAACCCGTGTGGGCGGCGACCCGGCGGCTCGGATCGGATTCGCACAGCCAGCGCGAGCGTGCCCCCCAGATGTTGCGCTCGGTGCGGCCGGGCCCCCCTGTACCCCCCACGCTACGCCTCTGCCAGTTGCCAAATATCTGAATTTTGATCACATGACCATGGGGATGCTACAAAGGTCGTAAGTGTGAAAAATGGTCATAAATCACATTTTTCAGTGCCATTGTAACTTTGAACGGCCACTAAAAGAACTATGGTAAGTCAAGGACTACCTGTATATCCTCAACCTACAACCATTCACAATGTGATCTACAGTTTGACATGGGATTCCGCAGTCCCATTGAGGAGAGAATACTATGCCCCATTTATACAGAGAGTCCCAGCAGATAAAGTGTGAGGTGCGAATCCTATTCAAGATTGTCCACTGCTGACATGGTAATTCAAAGCTGGCACCTTTTTTGTCGGGTCAGTTATATGTCTTCCTATGTCTGGGCGTTCAGCAGCCCATTTGGCTTTCCATTGGGAATTGATGTTAAAGTTGTTTGGCAAATGTTGTGCAAGTGCCAATGGGGGGCTTCCTGGATTTGTGTCTTCCAGCTGATAAATGAGAAAGGTTGGCATGCACTACTGATAGGAGTGCGTTGTTCATCATTTTTCTGTATTCCCTCAGTGTATCTTGCCTCGTAAAGCTGACGATGCTATATGGCTCAAAAGAGGAAGCCAGAAAGTCAGAGTGATTGTAATACATCCGCTTATAATCCTCATAATGTCATTCAGTCTGGCATCTAACTTACTAGTGTGGCAGCTGTTAAGCTATACAGGGGCACAGTGTTCTGCTGCAGAGTAGACCAATCCTAGTGTTGATGTCCTGAGGGTGGCAGCTAAAGTTCCCCGTTTAGTTCCATATAATTTCTGGAGTATGTTTTTCCTAGCATTGATTTTGGCCACCATATTCTCTAGATCAGGGGTGTCAAATTCAAGGTCCAGGGGCCAGATCCAGCCTGTGGGGTGCTTAGATCTGGCCCGCCAGGCCTGCCTGAAAACAGTGAAGGACCGGCCCGTGGTGCCTCTGCCAATGAAGGGTGACTTGCAGCCCTCCCAAGCTCCATTTTCACTAGCAGAGGCTTGCAGGAGGCCAGCCCAACCAAAAACTGAGCTCATGAGGGCTGTGCGCACCCCCCCCCCCAACTCCATTTTTGCTAGCAGGAGGCCAGCACAGCTGAAAAAGAAGTACCTGTTTTCTCTGGCAAAATGTTCAGGCCACCACAGGTGCCACCCTGACATCAATGACATAAGTTGGCCATGCCCACTCTGGCCAGGCCTCCTCGGCCCACTCAAGGTCAAACACAACCCAGATGCAGCCCTCAATGAAATCGAGTTTGACCCCTCTGCTCTAGGTGTATCTTATAGGAGAGAGCCTGGTCCAATGTTACTCCAAGGGTTTTTGGATGGGGATTATAGGGGAGTAAGTAGATAGTTGCCATTTTGCTGGTGCTAGAAGTGAGCCTTCAGTCAATGAAGAATTTCCCCAAGATTTTAAAATTGAAATTGTGATGCAGTTCCCTGGGTTAGAATGTCTTGATGATGGAACCAGATCATGATCAGGGCAGAAGATTAAGGCCCTACTCAAAGAAAGGTTCCCAAATACAGCAGTGCTGGCTGAGCATATTTTGAACCAAGGGTGTCCACAAAATATGAAGAAAAATGTCAAGATGGTGGCCCAATGCACATAAAATCAATCACACTGTCACGATTCCATCTTGAATTTTATGACTGCACCCCATGGAAACCTGAAAGCAGTGGAATCCTGATCTCATAATATCATGAACACTGAAAGGAAGGTCCTATAAAATCAAGGGCAGAGAATTTGTTCCTCCAGAGAACATATTTCATTTTATAAATTAAAAAAATAAATGAAACCAGATACTACATGATAATGTCATTATTCCCCACACTCAACTTGGCCCTTTAAAAAAAAATTGGGAAGGTTTATTGACATAAAATATAAAACAAAATGGAAAATAATTTCATCAAATTTTGGTGACAAAATTTGTAGTTACTTTGAAGGCTTCACAACAGGAACAGGTGCTCATAAGCAGGTCATGTTTTTTGTAAATCCTTCCAATTCAGAGTCTAAATTAAAATAATAAAATATCACTGGATCATCCTGGGTTAGGGTTAGGGTTTTATTGTTGTTGTTGTTGGCCAACATATATTTATTTATTTTATTTATTTATTTATTAGATTTATAGCCCGCCCCATCTCCACAAAGGGACTCGGGGCGGGTAACAATCA
>JAOYMU010000263.1:5556669-5568532 GCA_025802295.1 Psammodynastes pulverulentus | reverse complement strand
TTCATTGGCACTGAAATTCAGTGAAGGATAATAATAATAATAATAATAATAATAATAATAATAATAATAATAATAATAATAATAATAATAATACCACCACCTAGGAAACTAGTCAGAAATGATCAGAACCACCAGCTGAAGAAATATCCGAATGCTGCAGTTTCAAACAGCGCAGCCAATTATTAGGGATGATTTTATATATTTCAGCAATATATAAAATATCACATTTTACCCATCTAGATGTATATTCCAAGATAACTGGAAGAGTTCAGGTTGAGAGATGTTCAATAAAACTGGACCCATAATTCAATACGCATGAGGTAGTTATAGAAGGGGTTAAAAAAATACAGTTCTTCCCTGTTTCCAGTGGGACATTACATATATTATCAATGGAACATAAACAAGAGAATCTCCTGGAAACTTACAAAGTGTATGGATTCATTAGTATTGTCTATGGCTTTCATAGGCCACAGGATATTTTATCAGATTCTTGAAATACAAAACTGAGGAAGGAGCTTTGTACAGAAACTCCGTTATTGCCAAGAAAAGCAAATCGGGATTCTGATTATTAATGAACAGAAGGCAGATAAAACCATGCTGCCATCTCTTCACCTTTAAGTTTCACATTAGGCATAAGCCTTAGGTTGGCATTTTCTTCCCACGGAAACAGCCATCGATGCTGCGACTTATCTGTGAGAAAAGAGAAGCAAGGGCCTCCCCGCTTAATTTCCCATGCCACTGGTTACAAGCCCTTGATCCCAATCTCTTAGACTGTCTAAGTTACAGTCTCTGTAATTCCCCTTTCTCCCTACAAGAAAACAGGCTGTCAGACTAAAAAAAAAAATGGCCAAGCTGACAGAAACTTGATGCTGATTAGCTCCAGCATGCCACAGGGGAAAATATGACATATGCAGTAGCTTTCAGAAGGGGAAATAGGTTTTGAAGAATAAATATTGAGGCTTCAGCTCCAGCTATCAATCCACATTTTACAGTCTATCTACAATTGTCCCCAATGGAGGTGCAGAAGGTATCACCTAAAGATTTTTGATAACAACACCCAGGAATGTCCTGATGCTTCAGCACTGGTGACTGTTGATCTCTCTCCCATGTTTGATCATTAATTGGCACCTGCCATTACCTTTCCAAGTCTTGCAGTATGTGTGTCACGTTATGTACCTTTGGTGGGCTAGGTAAAAGTGTTAATAATTTCCATAGTACATGTAAGGGAAGAAAATATGCTCATTGCTTCTGAAAAATCAAATTTCTAGGATAGTAAAGTCCTATGTAAAAGTACTTTTACTCTTTTACTATGGGTGGCACCATAAGGATGGATCACTCAGCTTAATCATTCAGTGAAAATCTTATGCAGAAGGATCTATCACGCGGATTCAAGTTTACTTTCCTTATAGTCCTGTAGCTTTCATATGCTTCCTCTTGGAAAAATCTATCCAAAAGCAGGACATTTTTATGCATGCCTCAGAAACATAAAGAATGCCACAAAAAACCCAATTTATAGCAATTTCAAAGATAGCTAGGACTTGTAAAGCAGGGCAGTATGAAAAGAAGTTGGTGGACCGTGTGACATATTAGTGTTGTTTTATATGAAAACTATATATTCATACCAGCCTGATATAAAAAGGAGGGAGAGAGAAAAGCTATTATGATCAGTGTATAAAACAATACCAAGTTCCAGAAGACAAGATCAAACTACGATTAATCTTTCTAAAGTGCTCATGTGTTATGCAATCTATTGTTCAATGGCGCCCAGACATTACTACACCACATAGATATCAGCTGCGTAAGTAGCTGGGAAGTGTGATTGTGTAAATATGCATTCAAAAATGTATAAAAGAGAGTGGGATGAATATAACTGAAGGGATACCAGTCACATAAGCTAAACCTTCTTGGGAAAAACACTGCATTATATTTCTCTCATCCAAAGCAACTATGATGTCGATATTGGCCCAGGCTGAAGGAGCTTTATAAAGAGAAATGTGTACATAACTCTGCTTCCTAGTGATCTGGCTGCCATCGGAATGGTGATTAGAAATTCCAGAAGAAAAATGTCAATTTGCCATTGAACAGCAAAAAGACAAAGCTGAACCCTTTGATTTGCTTCTTCAAAGATCAAGAGGTTGTGATTGAGCTTCTAGGCTGTTTGTGAATTTCTCTCTGTGGCAGTCAACTTCTGGATAAATCTAATTCAGCTCAGGTTTCAAAGGTATTTGTATATGTTGATGTGTAATAACAGGGTCAATCGATGGTAGTGTTGTTCCTAACATGGTAAGGTCAAGAATAGGGAGACAGGGAATGCTTCGAGTCCCATCCCTGAGGGAGATACACCTGGTGGGACCCAGAAGAAGAGCCTTCTCTGTGGTGGCTCCCTCTCTCTGGAATATCATTCCCCCTGAGATTAGACTCGCCCCTACTCTAATTCTCTAATTCTCTTCCGGAAGGCGCTGAAGACCTGGTTCTGTCAGCTGGCCAGAGTGGGTTGGAGTCCAGCAAATGGCTTATATGACCTGCTGTCGCTAGGGTGGGAGGTGGGGGGTGGTGTTTTTATTATTGTTTTTATTATTGTAATACTGGTTTCATACCTAAGACAGGACTAGAACTCATGGTTTCCTAATTTCTAACCTGATACCTTAATCAATACAACAAATTGGCTCTCTGACAATTCTTAACATCAGGAAATTCTTCTTAACATCTAACCTGAATCTACTTTCCAACATTTCAATGAACTAGTTCTGGTCTTGGTCAGGTCATTCATGTCCTCTTCTATGAGACAATCCTTTAAATACTTAGTATTTTTCTATCATATAGAAGGCTAGACATATTCACTTCCTTTAACTAGTCCTCATAGGACTTGGTTTTCAGTACTCACACGCTATTTTGACCGCCCTTTTCTTTTAAAACTGCTCCGGTTTATCACTTTTCGCACTGCAGTGCCTAGAACTAGAAAGAATATTTTAAATAGGACCTGACTATAGTGTAGCAGAGTGGCACAATTGCTTCTTATGATCTAAACTCCATGTTTCTATTAATACGTCCCAAAATAACATTTGCTTTTCTAACAGCTGCATCGATTCATATTGTTAGCTTATGTTCCTCTTTTGATGTACTGGAACATCCAGGTCCTTTTCACGTGTACTACCGCCAAGCCAGTCCTCCATTTTATATTTTTGTTTTTCATTTTTGTTTTCACCTTCAGGTGCAGAACATTGTTTTTCCCCACTAAATGTCACCCTTAATATTGTCCTACTATTCAAGCCTGCCCAGAGCTTTTAAAACCTTTTGTCTACTAAATTGTTGGCCAATCCTTTTATTTTTATATAATTTGCTGATATAAGAATGATCACATCAGCTCATTAATTCAGATGATTAATAAACATTGAATAATACCTGCCCAGGACAGGATCTGTGGCACTTTCCAACTCGGAGCTATGTATGCATGCCCTGTCTAGTCATTTAGCAACCTTTTAAATTATTGTTGTTTTTGGAGTCCACTAATACAACCCCCAACAGCATAAATCATAAACCAATTTATAAATAGCACTTAGCAATAGCACTTAGACTTATGTACAGCTTCATAGTGCTTTACAGCCCTTTCTAAGCGGTTTACAGAGTCAGCATATAGTCCACTGACTCTGGGCCCTCATTTTACCAACCTCAGAAGGATGGAAGGCTGAGTCAACCTTGAGCCTTTCAGAATCGAACTTTTAGAGGGAGCAGTGAGTTAGGCTGCATTCTAACCAGTGGTGGTATTCAATTTTTTTTACTACCGGTTCTGTGGGCATGGCTTGGTGGGCGTGATATGGCTCAGGGCCAATCAGAAGTGGTATTTACCGGTTCTCTGAACTACTAAAAATTTCTGCTGCCGGTTCTCCAGAACCTGTCAGAACTGGCTGAATACCACCTCTGATTCTAACTACTGCACCACCATGGCTCTATTCTATGTGTTGTGTTTCAATTATTTTTTGTAACCTTCCATTACTTAGATATAGCTTTTGAATGCAGGTGGTCCCTGCTTAATGACCATTCAGTCAGCAATAGTTTAAACTGATCATGATAGGTATAACTGGCCCTTGTACTTCTGTTGGTTATGATGCCCCATGGTCCCATAATTGCCAATTGCAATCTTCTTTTCCAGGTTGCTACAAGCAAAGTCAATTGAGAAGCCAACAGAAGGTTATAAATGGTGACCATGTGATGTCTTAAGTTAATGACCAGTGGTGATTCTCTTAACAATAGCAACATTGGCAATTGTTGCAACATCCCATTTTATGATCATCTCATTTAGTGATGGAAGTTTTGGTTCCAGTTACCAGCGTTGAGGACCATTTGTAAACTGTATCAGACTGCAAGGTAACCATCAGTCTAATAAGTGCTTAAAAATAATTAATCTGCTAAGCTACTGTAACTACAATTTTTAGCACTCTTTGAATGTATCAAACCAACAATGGTGATGTTGGTTAATTGGGTGTGGAGAATGATAGCAGTTGAAGTTTAACATCTGAAACTGGATTAGGGGAAGGCAAAATACAAGTTTTTTTGGTTCTTCCTGTACTAATTTCAGTTGTTCTCAGCATGCTAACTCTCATCTTTCATCTATATTATAAACTAGCAGGGTACCCATGCTTTGCTATGAAACTGATCGGGCAAGTTTTTGGGAAGGAAAATAAGGAAAAAAATCTGCCTACCAGCATCCATTGGTATTCATCTGGCTAGCATGTGAGAGTTGAGGGCTGTTTAGAAACTGAAACAGTATTTGCTGTGTGTGCAAGGAGACAGCAAGGAGCCTGGGCGTGGCTTAGTTCAACTGTTGTGTACTAGATGGTTGCTGCTCTGAAAGTCAAACTGAAACTCCTCTCCTCTGCTTGTGTTTTGCTTGTATTTGGCAACTGGCAGTTGGAACAGATTTATTTCCAGGTGGGGAGGGCGAGTAGAACTCCTTAGCATCAGAGCGTGTTAATAATAATATAGGAAATACTAATGTTCTGATGGTCATTTCAAAAAACCCTTTCTTAGCGAGCACCTAGAAGCCAAAAGGAACATACCAAATTTCAAGTTTTAGGCTTTATGGTTCTGGAGATTTTGTGATGATGTGTGAGTGGTATTTCGCTTTTATATATATCGATATTGGATAGTACCTCTATCAAGAAATGGATACCCTAACTTTCCTGAAGTTGCTGAGTTATAGTTCTCTGCATCTCCCACTGACCACACTAAATGAAACTTCTCTATTTGGCAACATGTGGAAGGCTCAGATTCCTCATCCCGATGTTATCTACACAACTGCAATCCAGGAGTTTATCCGTGCAATCTGCTCAGTGAGCTAACAATTCTTAGGCACCACAGGTAAGGCTTACTTTCATGCTAGAGATTGCTAAGGGTGAAACACTGCAATTAAGTTAGTGAATACTTGAAGAAGACTTAATTAAAGCTTAGAATATCTTCACTGTCTGGCAGCATCTTCCTAAAGTTTTATATTGGGTCTTTCTCAGCTTCAGCTGAAGATACCATGGACTTGGAACTTCTTAGTAGAGCGTGTTTAGCATGGAAACATAGTTAAAATAGATTTTTCCTCCATCCTAATCATGGTTACTGTCCATTATTATCAATGAGCAGCTAGAGCAGGGGTGTCAAACTCAAGGCCTGTGGGCCGGATTCAGCCCACAGGGTGCCTAAATCTGGCTTGTGGGGCCGGCCAGAAGATAGCAAAGGACCAGCCCACGGTGCCTCTGGCAGCCAAAATGGGGCACTGGGGCCGCGCATGGCCACCAGGCAGCCCATTTTTGCCCTGGACGGCCTCCTGCAGTACTCTGCCAGCCAAACGGCACTGGAATCTGTTCAGGCTGAAAACAGGGTGCATGGGAGCCAAGTGTGCACCCTCCCATGCCCCGTTTTGGCTGGCAAAGTGCTATAGGAAACCATTCAGGCCGAAAATGGGACACACGGGGGCCAAGCATGGCTCCCCGGCCCCCTGTTTTGGCCAGCAAGGTGCTGCAGGAGGCGTCCAACCCATCTCTCTCTTCCCACCCCCCATGGCCGACCCACGGAGGAGAACTACAATGCTGAAGAAACCCAGTTTGACACCCCTGAGCTAGAAGCAAATCCAAGGAAATTAATATAAGGAGTTTGTGATCATCTAATTGTGTGTGTGTGTGTGTGTGTGTGTGTGTGTGTGTGAGAGAGAGAGAGAGAGAGAGAGAGAGAGATACACACACACTGTACTTTTTTAGAAGATAAGAGGATGAAGAAGAAACTTGAGTACTTTCTCCCATTTACAATTTGTCATACGATTTTTAAAAAGTAATCTTTCCAGATGATAAAGCTGTGTCTAATTTACCCATTAGTGAAAACAATGTCGTAAAGAATATCTGCTGACTGCCCAATATAAAACTCCACCATGCATCCTGGAAAAATAATCGCAATGCAATTACCTCTGAATTATAAAAACATCACATAGGTGCAAGGAAAGACAAGAACTTACGAATATATGAAAAACTGCCTGGCGCAGATATCATGTATATGTTGGCTTCAACGCTAAAGAAGAAGGAGATAGAGAAGGAGAAAGAAAAGTGAACAATAATCAGATGCCAATAAAGAGCATAATGGGGCCTTTCATTGTATCCTGCAAGATAATGAAATAATTGTGTGTATGTATGCACGTATGTACGGTATGCTAGTAAAGTGTTGGCATGAACATGGATATGTGCCAACACTTTACCAGCATATCATACATACCTGCATACATGGGCTGATCATGCTTGCCATGTTTTATCTTTTTTATCTTTTGTTGATTTTTTTTATAATTTCTTTAATTATTGTGACTTTTCCAGAGTCATTGATAGCTGGGTCAGAGATTTAATAAATTATTGCAGATGGTTGTCAGTTAATGACTACTCAGTCAGTGACCATTCAGAACTGCAAGAGGAGTTGAGGCCACCGCTGAATCCTTGTGGTCACCTGATCACCATTTGCAACCTTCACGGTCAGCTTCCAACAAGCAAAATCATTGGGGAAGCTGCCAGTAGGTCATAAATGATGATCAAGTGATCTGATGACCTCATGACCACAATTAACAATAGCAATCAGAGCTGCTGCCAAAGCTGTTGTAAAGCATCATGGGAAGAGGTGGTATTCAGCAGACTCTGACCAGTTCTGGAGAACCGGTAGCGGAAATGTTGAGTAGTTCGGAGAACCGGCAAATACTACTCCTGACTGGCCCTGCCCCATCTACTCTCTGCCTCCTGAGTCCTAGCAGATCGGCTGGGTCTTCTTTTGTTGCCCTGCACAGGAGAACGGAGCTGGAAAGCAGGTTAGTGGGGCGGGGAGGGAATGGGATTTTGCAGTAACCTTTCCCCAGGAGTGGGGAGGGAATGGAGATTTTACAGCATCCTTCCCCTACCATGCCCACCAAGCCACGCCACACCCACCAAGCCCTACCATGCCCACAGAACCAGTAGTTAAAAAATTTGAATCCCACCACTGGCTCACATTATTTTATTTCAGACATATTATGTGAAGACCTCCAGTTCTCTGGAAAAGGTTCTAATGCTGGGAAAGGTGGAGAGAAAGAGAAGAAGGCAACCAATAGCAACATGGATGGACTTAAGTTAGAGTGGTGATAAATACACCACTGGAGAACATGAAAGAACAGGTTAGGGATAGATCATTATGGAGAGGAATCTTTGTACATGGTCACTAGGAGTTGAAAATGCCTTGATGGCACATACTCAATCCATCAAACACCAATCAACCAACTGATAGACTGACCAACCAGCCAACCATTTTTTATATTAGTTATCATTTAATTTGATGGAGAAATTACTCTCAACTTCCCCTCTCCCTAATTTTAGTATAATTCTCAATGGTTTTCTTGCATTTGTTCGGTGGCAAGATATCTGAGGGATGTGTGTGACGGTTTTATCTTTGCTGGTGTAATTATCTCTCCAGCAGTCTGCAGCCTTCCTGGCATCTCAAAACTTTAACCAAATACAGTAGCATCAGGATGGAATTCCTGTCTTTGCTCAGACTGAGAAGTTGGATAGCCAGAGAAGCCAGAAGCCAGGAAAGAAAACCATGATACCAGCAGCTGGTAATAAGTAAAGTCAATAACCATTATCTAGAGGAATGCAACATAATTCCTCATGCCTCTGAGACCCAGGCAGAACAATAGATGCCTCTTAAGGAAGGAAAACATCTGTGGAACTGTAAGGCAGATTTTGGTGTAACTTAATCTGTCTCTTGCATCATGTTTAGTTCCAAAAGTGCCTTGGGCTTCACATAGGTCTCACAGCAATTGCTTTCTGACAAATTGATACTTTGTGGCTGGCTAAAACTATCATGATAGCCATTTTGTGAAAGCAGCCACAACATGCCTTCTGAATGCTAAATATATTGATCACCTCACCAATCTGCCTTCTTCTGTTTCTGAAGAACATACAACAGACTCTTTCCAGTAACTTTAACTGTGATTGCACCAGATTTTTCCTTTCAATACAGTACTTCCCAAATGCCATCACCCTTTTGTAGGGGTGTGTATGTCAATACAGGTAGTACAGTAATCAGGGCATGATCTGACCATGACAAAGGGAACACTGAGAAAGCTTCTCCATTTCCAAATCACGCTGCCACTGCAGTCACAGGAAACCAGATTAGGTGTGTGACTACTGTTTTGTGTTAGCCTCTAGATGACCTTGGATAGGCCTTTGGCTTTTGTGGTATCCACGAACTCCCAAGCCATCTCAGATTCCACTCCCAAGCCATGAGCTTCGATAGGCCCATGGCTTTTGTGGTAGCCATGAACTCCCAAGCCCACCTCAGACCCCACTCCTAGAGAAGGAAGATTGAAACCCCCCGCCCCAAAACAGAAGTCTGGGAAACTCTACCAAAAATGGAGTTAAGAAGCTTAGGCAGGAAGGTTGCTATGCAGCAGGGAGGCTGGTATAAAAGTAACAGTCGCAACATCCCAAATTTTTATGACAAACAGATTTTTTTAAAAACGATGGCAGATAATGTGCACCCATTAATAGGATGTTGATAACTGGTGGTTAAGTTTTTAATAAGGTCACTCACCACATTTTGCTGATCATTGATGCAGTTCAAGTTGATTGTTTAAGCAAACCTATGGCTACTGCTAATTTTGTTCTAATTAAAGTTTACAAAGATTCACAATTTGGTATTCCCCCTAAGAAGTCAGTGTTTTTAAGTCCACAAGAAGATGATAAATATAATCAATCAATGAAGAATGTGCCCCTAGGAATTAATTGTTGTCAGCCAACTTGCTTAATAGGATGTCACACTTCATTAGCTTGGCTAACTCATTAAGGCTCTAAAAGCGGGGGGGGGGGGTGGAAAGTTATTGAACAAAGTTAAAAGTATCTAGGATGGCAAATTCCTCACTTGCCACAAGAGACCCAACTTTTAATATCACCGAACCTATTTTTTTTTATATGGGTGTAATAATTCCATTGAGGTCAATGAAGTCCTGTTAAAATCTATGCCTTGCAACAGAATGCTGAATCAGGACCACAAATTAGCATTTGTTCGATATTGATTTGGTATGTTATTTATAGCAAAAAAAAGCAGAAGGATATAGTTTTCTGTTCCTGACACTGGTGCCAAAGCAAGAAATTCTCATAGGGATTGCGTTGGTCATAAATCAGATGAAATAAAATTGCCTGCAAATTTTAGTTGTGCAAAAGAAAAAAAAATATTAGATCTCACTGGGGCAAAGAGCAAGTGTAATATTTCATAGAAAGAAAGCAATATGCTTTGTGGGTGTTAGGACTCCACACAATCAGTAAATTGCTAAAGTAAATGGTAAAATGCGTTGGAATTCCAACATGAACAGAATACGCTTTCATTCTCATTAAATTACAGGAATCTTCCTTGTTTTTCTTCCTGGAACTGTCAGGCCGGGTTTTCATAAAGAAAGAGATTTCAAGAGGGAAGTAGAAGTTTCTTAGGAAGGTATAGAAATCTACCTTTGTAGATTTGTTTATTAAAAACAAATGCGATAATCTTTTCAAATATAAAATACTTGATTATTTTTTGTCCAGGCCAGTGATATCAGAAATTGATGGTATTACACTATTGGAAAGAAACACTTTCCATATTTAAGGGTCCAGAGGAATTTTGCAGCATGAAGAAGAATGATTATAGCTGCAGTCATGTTAGGGAAAATAAATAAATAAATAAATAAATAAACAAACAAATAAATAAACAAATAAATAAATAAATGGCACACCTGAACAAGGGACAAATCTGAAAGAGATCAATAAAGATTTTAGACAATTGTTTATGGTTATAACTTTGCCTTATGAAGAAAAATTCAAGAGCAAAATTAAATAAAACTTCACAAAAGGGCATATTCTAATAAACATATCTAAAAAGTATAAAAAGCTATGCAGTTATAGAAAAGCAAGTGTTAAAAAGGATTTCTAATCAGATTATGCATTAAGTGATTTCATATGTGTGGTAAAAGTTAAATGATCAAAATAAAAGACAAAAGTGGGTTTTTGAAAACATACATCTAAAGCAGAGTTCTCCAACCAGTGGCCCGGAGACCACTGGTGGTCTAGGAGAAAATTTTGTTGGTCTGCAGCGCACCTGGGGGAGGAGCTACTCCAGGATGACTAATGGTCCTGTGACTAGAGCTCTGGAAAGAGAGATGAGAGAGAGATACAGAGAGAGTGAGAGATACAGAGAGAGAGAGATGAGAGTAAAGGGGAGATGAGAAAGAGAGCAAGAAAGAGAGAAACAGAGAGAGCTGAGTTAGAGATAGAGATAGAGATGAGAGATCCCAGTGTTTGTTTTCTGTGGGAAATGAGTCCAAATGACTCTTTGAGTGTTTAAGTTTGCAGAAATTGGCAGCTAAGTGCCTGAAGGACTCATCCTGACACTGAGAGACCAGGAACTTCAGTGAGCAGCGCACTGGATTCATATTAGTGGTCCACAGGATTTACAGTTATGAATTTGGTGGTCCATGAGGTCCAAAAGGTTGGAGACCCCTGTTTTAGAGGGTCATTGAGGCTACCTGGAGGTTTATCTGTATCATCACAACCTAAACCTCTATTCCCAGAAATCATTACTCACCAGCAACTAACCTGGATTCACCTGGCCTTACATGTGGCACCAGGTTTCTGAAGGCCCTGAGTTCATCCCTTGGCAAATCTGTGCATCTTGGGTCACAAAATAAAGAAAATATCCACATAGAAAGAAACTCCATGATAGATAGCCAAATAAAAAGAAAGCAAGTACTAAATTCTGAAATTACGTTGCTGCTCTATACCACCGAGACTGAAGCACATTGTTTTCAGCTACCCAGCAGGACATAATTTATACCTAAGAATCAAAGCTGTCAACATTTCACAGCCATAAAGATGGCACAGGGAAGGCCCTTCCTAAAATATTTCCCATTCCTTCTGTTGATATGACTTTTTTCCCCCTGTGCGAAAGGAAGTCTGAACTGTTGTACTAAATTTTTTATATCTGTCTGTCTGTCTATTTCTTTCTTTTGTTCTCCCTCTCTCTCTCTCTCTCTCTTTCTCTCTCTCTCTCTCTCTCATTTTATAAGTATATACAATCTCTATCACTCTCTCTCTCTCTCTCTCTCTCTCTCTCTCTGTGTCTCTATCATTTACCTCTCTACCTCTCTATCTCTCTATCATGTCTGTCTGTCTGTCTGTCTGGTCTGTGTCTCTCTCTCTCTCATCTCTATCTCTATATTATCTATATATGATATCTCTATCTATCTATCTATCTATCTATCTATCTATCTATCTATCTATCTATCTATCTATCTATCTATCTATAATTATCTATCTATATATCTATCATCTATCTATCTATCTAT
>JAOYMU010000263.1:5443308-5456465 GCA_025802295.1 Psammodynastes pulverulentus | reverse complement strand
TCAGAGGTGGTATTCTACTGGTTCACACCGGTTCAAGTGAACCGGTAGCAGAAAAAGCTGACACTCGAGCAAATCGGTAGCAAAAACATGGCTACCAGTTCTGCCGAATAGTAGCTAAAAACCCTCTCTGCACGCACACGCTCCCCCCTCCCTTCCACGCATGTGTGCGCCGATCATCTGAGAGGACTCTTTGATCCTCTCAGCTGATCGACACACTTTTTTTAGCTACCGGTTCGGCAACACTGGTAGGAAACCACCACTGATCCAGGTCATACGTGGCCCTGGGGATGTCCATTGCAACTTCAAACTGTTACTAAGTGACTGGTCATAAGTCAAGAACTACCTGTATGCACATGTACACACATACACATACTGCACACATAAATACACACACCCTTACTTTACCTTTGCATTACTTTCATCACCTCTGTTTCCATCTGTAAAACGTAGCTCTGAGCCAGTCACTGCTGCCAAATGTCCTATGTATTTAGCAAGGTGTTTCAATATTTGCGTTATTTTCTTCTCTGCCTCTGCTACTACTGATGACAGGTCTGCACAGCCACCCTGGAAGATAAACTCATAGCATGAGGAAGTGTTTGCTGTTTGAATTTTCCTCATTCATTCGAATTTACATGGTTAAAATAGCATAAACTAAATTTAAACCAGTGTTGGGTATAAATTGATTTAAACAATACTTCCAGTAGTGATATTTATAAGGGCCATCTGCAAGATCTCTTACCTGAAAGAGCAATTGCAGATATTCTCCCAAATGTTTTACATCTTCCCTTAGTTCATCAAAAATTTTTACAAATTCATTATTTTTTCGGAAATTCTTCAGCCACTGGTTAGTCAAAACAACCAATTGTTGAAAAGCAGATGTCATTGCTATGCTGCAGGACTGGGCAGCTTGATCAACAGTGAAAACTAAACATAGAGATAAAATCCTCAATTAGAATGCAAATTGAGAATTGGGGAAAATTTAATAGCTCCTTATGTTTCAATTAAACCAATCTGATTTGTGTTTAATAAGTAGAACTTACAGTTCTCTGGATTTTCTTCAGCTTGTTCATAAGCATTTATCATAGCAGTGACTCGAGTATATATTGTAATCAAAGTTTTTAAAAAAAATTGCGCCATGCTTTCTTCTTCTTCGTGAACCTGTCCCAGCACATCCAAAGCTGATGTTAGCAGTTCCTTACAAATGCCTGGTACAAATGATTCAGGAGGATCTGAGATCAGATTGGCCAATGTATCAGTTGTGCCTAGAATAAAAGAAAACATGAGCATCATGATAACCAATATTACTTTCCTTATTTTTAGTCAAGACTTCCCTCTGCAAAATAAATAACTGTTTTAAAAAATCAATTGAAAGAGAGAAAAATATATCAAAGAAAACATAAAGCTTTTCTAAAACTCCAGGGACTTTTCTAAAACTTCAAGGACTTTAATAGAAGGCCAATAACATAAAAAGTTACAATATACATACCTGTTACACATGAATTGTGCAGTTTCACTTTTATCCCAGACAAACACCCAGAGATTCTCTTGCTCTTTCTCAAACTTCGACTTCTCCTAAAATTGTACAAGAACCAAGTAAAAGAGATCATATTTAGTTTCCAGTAACACTGCCAGTATTCATTGCCAGTCTGCATTCCCAGAGTATCAGCTTTGTGCCAGTCAATTTTCATTCCCAAGGACGATGGCTTTAGGTCTCATATAGAAGTAGTGTCTTTAAGGCCTCCTTCCATGCTGGAAATAGGAAAATTGGGATTTCTTTTAAACTAAAGTAGAAATAGAGAAGTGGACAAAGGAAAAAACTGGGAACTGAGGGTGGAAATATGAGATTTACTGTCTTCCCAAAAACTCCTGGAATTTTCAGGAATCTAAAGTAGAGAACTAAGTCTGGGAAAACTGCATCTGAGAAACAGATGTTTAGGTGAGATTATTTCCCAAGAAGTGTCAGCGTTCCAGGGAAACAAACTCCAATACCAAAACTCTGAGACAGGCATTTTCTCAAAGTTCCATTTTATTAGAGTTGTTATACTGGCACATCTGGGAAAACCCAAATCTGAGGTTTCTGGGTTTTCCCACAGTAATCAAAAATCACATATCCATCCCCTGCACCCATAAGTCCATCACATGGCCCAATTACCACCCTGTCCCAACTTGATACATTCCTTAACCACTCCTTATCCAGGTGCAGGAAAGACATGACCTTGACTGCAAAGAAGAATATTATTATGGCTAACAACAAACACTCTACAAAATGTCCCCTCCCGTTTTCCCAAGCACAAGAATGGAAGCTTCTGGTGCTAATATGGCTTCCAAAGCCAACATTGAAGAGAGAGTAAGGGCATCTTAATTACTATTCTACTTGTATTTTTTATTTTATTTATGTATGTTCTTTCCATTAGAGTTCAAAGCAATGCATTATTATTGTTGTTGTTGTTAAAAATAGTCTTCAATAAAACAACCATTCAGAAGCCATAAAATAAATGTTGCTGTTCCGAAAAGATAAACATGTCTTAAGCCCAGTTTGGAACTGAGGTTCCCTTCCAACTGAAACCTTTCCTGTAAGTTTCTCCATTGACTTTCAGAATCTGGCAGAGAAGATTATAAATAGAGATCACATGATCACAGATACTTGGCAACCATTCCTAAGCATAAACAGGTTGACAAACACAGAGATCATGATCATGTCACCACAGGGATGGTGGTGCAATATTTTGCAAGTCATAAAGCACTTATTGTGTGGCTATTCCGTAATTCCGGAATCATAATGATAGTAATTCCAGACCATCATTAAACAATCAACCATAAATCAATTCTGATATGAAGTGTGAAAAATGTCACCACGGCACCATTTATAAATCCTTATTAGTATATTTAGCAGGCAACAACACTAACAAAGGAACGATATTTAAAAGAGTAATATTAAAAAATTTTTAGAGACAAATTGTGTGTGATTTTCAGATAGATACTAGTATTAAGGTACCTAATAAAATTCCCAAAAATTCTAGTGAGAAGAGAAATCTGTACCAATACTGTGTCTTCTATCTTCTTCCAGCCAAATGTTTCTATGAGGAAAAATAATATAACATATGGAAACTACATTGGGGAAAAATTGGTAGTTGCTAAAGATGATTAATGTAGTTGCTATCAATGGTGGCTTTTAAAATTTCTGTCTTTATACAAGTCATCCTTGACCTATGACCATTCATTTAACAATGATGCAAAATTACAATAGTTCTGCCTTATAAAGCACTTCTGGCTATCCCAAAAAGTTTCACTCCAACCCCCACAGTGATAAATTAATGTCAGCAGTCTTTAACAACAAAATCAGTAAAAAAAAGTGAAAAATTGCAAAAATAGAAAAGAGTCATTATTTTGTTCAAATGGCTTAGTAGTCAATCAAAACATGACAATTTTTCAGTACAACTATATTCTCGTGATAAAATTTGACACAAAATGTTATCATTAATTTCTTATTATTTATGTATTATCTTGCACAAATGTAAGAACTGCCATGGTCTATGCATTTGTTAATCATCTAGTTCTGTTATTTACATTTTTTATTTCCCTTATTAAGTGAGACTTAATTTATGAAAACTATCCTAATGAGGCAAGATGTGAATGTACCATAAAAATATTAATAAAAGTGCCAAAGTTATACTCTCCTAATGTTGCAAACTTTATAACGATATAGGGAACTTGCTAAATGTTACAACGTGCGTAATGACCTATGTGCTAGATATGTCCTAAAAGGGAACATGTTGCAAGGAGGGTGCAGAACTTTAATAAAACAACCAAGATTGTATACTTCTCCTTTTTCTTATTTCTAGATAAGAGTAATGCCTCAGGAAGGGGGAGGAAGGGTAGGGGTTGCTGAATGCAGAAAACTACTACCTTGGGCATAGCCCGGGGTTCAGAATTTGTCATGCTCTGAACCTTTGCTCAAATAAACCTGTTTTCTCCAACCCTTCATGGTTTTATCTCCTGCATTAATAACTGATATTATCTGCTATACTATCACTCTGATTTTGCCAATGGAAAACCTTCATCATATCCCAGTGCCATTTATGAATGGGAAACACTCTTCCATTTGCTATTGGAAGGCAAGATCCAGGCCACAGGGTTTAGCTGTAGCAAACAGTCCAGAATCCTCCCTCCTCCCATTGAAAGTTAGTACTAAAGGTTTTTATTTAGGTTTTTACTCTCTGTCTTCGAGTTGGGTGCCCATCTTAATTTGTGAGGCAGGGAAAAGATTTTACAGGTAGGGTAAGAGTTCTGGCTCAGTTCAATGACCCTCTTTGGACTTAGCAAAAGTCTGCAATTTTATGAGCTGCCTGTTTTTGTTAGGGTGCAGGTTGTGGTCACACAATGATTTCAGTGCTGCTGGATTGCCTAGGGGTCAAGCCCCTCCTCTTGAAACAGCCTTCCTTTTATTTTTCTGCTAGGTTTACATTTGTCAGACATTTATCCGTTTTATTCAGCATAAAAAGTGACATATCTATTTTTATAGTAAAGCACATTTCTCTTTATTTCAATGCAAGTATCCTATCTGTTAGTTCCATCTAGAAACACTTTCAAGGGCCAGTTAGTGGAGTATTACTTTGCACTTTCTGGGATCATTTTTCTTGAAAAAAAAGGGTTGTTTTTTTAAACTGAAAGGTAAAGCAGGGAGAGACAGGATAAAGATGTTATGTTGGGCCAGGCAAAAATGGTATTTAATTTAATTTTAAAATAATTAAATGCGTGCATGACATAGGTTCACCATCACAGCCTTAGGGTATTATAAAAAGAACATGATAGAAACAGATCCAAGAAAAGTAAATGAGCGGCAATGACCATGATAGATTTGGAGAAGAATAATCTCTGAGATTTAGAAGAAAGACTGACATCTGGTAAAAGTAGGGGTCATGTTTTAAACATCTCTTCTATTTTTATTTCTTTCATTTCATCACATCCGATTCTCAGAGACTGTTGGGTAGAATATGTTTAAAGCTGTTTGATTATTAAAACAGCACCATCCTGTGAATGAGGATTCTCCAATGAAATATTTATTGGCTGCTTCTTTGCATCTTCCCCTTCTGAAGCCATCCCAATTTAACTGTCTAGTTTTGTGATTGTGGTGCAAACATGATTATACTTGTGGATCTGGCCTACTGAGGCAGATGGCGTTTAGCATCACAGGAGCAGTCTAAGAATATTCCCTGAGAGAAGCAATCAAGGATTGAAGCGTTTTATCCTGCTGTGCAAACAGCTCTTTGGGGAATTGATTATTGTCTTTGGCTTGGGACAACCCGACTGCCAAGAAGACTCATCGGAAGCAGATCTTTCCATGGTTGGCTTGGTGTGTTGTGACAGATGCCATCTGTGGAGCAGCAATCATAATCTTGAGCGACTCCAGAAAGAACTGCCAAAAGACTTACGCCGAGAGCCAGAACAGGGGGAAAAAAAGAAAGCATTTCCAATTCACCAACAGAATTTGTAGAGGTAGATCTGGCTTGGAATTCTCAAGTGATAGTTAAAACTCCTTCCTATGAATACGAATCACTGACTTCCAAAATACAAAAGGAAGGATTGCAGGGATGTGGATGTTTCTCAGTGGAAAACTGTGACAGGCCTTGCAGTAGATTAACAGGACAGGTAGCTATTTGCATACAGATAGTCCTCGACTTATGACTGCTTGCTTAATGACTGTGTGAAGTTACTATGGACTCCAAAAAAAGGTACTTACAATCCAGGAATCAAAATTCTGATGGCTGCTCTCCCCCCCCCCCCGCGGTCACATGATCACATTTTGAACTCTCAGCAACCATCCATATTTAGGCCATTTGCAACATCCCAGAGCCTCATGACTGCAACTTACAATTTTTTTGGCCAGAAATCATAATTTATTTCCAATTTCCAGCAAAAAAAATGCCCATTGTGGACAATGGGTTTGCTTAATGAGTATGGTGTTTGCTTAATGTTTGCAGCCTTTGCCTTATAACCGCTGCATTTGCTTAAGGGCCACCCAAAAAAAAAATGACTCATCACATGATGACTCACTTACTTAATGATCAGCATGAATTACGACTGTAATTTTAATCTCAATTCTGATTGTAATTCAAAGACTATCTCTATCTGAATGACCTGCTAGTCAGCTGGTGAAGAGGTCTCAAATAAAGTAAAAAAAAAACCTTCTTTTTGGGAAATAGTATCTGAAGAAAAGAGATTTCATGCAATGGAGACCTGAAGCCAAGGAAAGTCTGTGAGAGCTGGAATCAGTACAGGAAAGTTGGCAAGGGATGGTTAAATTTTTTTTTAATTGTTCAGGGCTGCATCCTCAAATTTGGGTGATTTTATATCTGTCCAGTACAAATTCCGTCTCTCTGTTTGCTCGGCTTATTGGCAAATGGAGTGTTTGATTTGGAATGCTGATCCCACCTCATTAACTGGTGGCAGTGACACAGTACTTTTTTGTGTGTGCTTTTATGAAAATAAATAGCCTTTTCTCTTGATTACTCTGGTGTCGCTTTTGTAATTTAGCACACCACATGCTCCTAAATTACTTGAAGTTACTTGGAAACTGTGATTAAAAGCGAAATGTGGGAGTCGTGATTTTAAAAACTAATTTCTAATTTTCTGCTTTGTCTCACCGAGAATCCAGGTGAGTAGAGGACATCTCCTTGTTTAAGAACAAATGCTGGCCATAAAAATTCTTAACTGGGTGGAACTCTTTTATCTGGGCAACTGACCATAACCAAAGCCTCTGGAATTCAGGTAGAGTAGGTATCAAATGGAGATCCCAAAGAGAAATCTGTTTCCTAGCAACAAGTCAGCCATCTTATTGAACGGACTGCTGGTTTATGTAGCCTCTTTAGCCATTGTACTTGTTTTGTAAACCGAATAAGGTGAATTAAATTATGGGGCCATTAATACTATACACAGAATCCAAACTCTATAGTTTATTTTCAAAATACTATTTTTTTTTTTTACTTCAGAGACCTAAACCCAATCTGAACTCAAAACATTATTGAGAATGCCAATGCTAGAACTTTCCTTGAGGATTTTAAAGACCATCTGCAAAAAGAAAAAAGAAGAAAGAATACAAACTTCATCTATTTGGCCAATGTTAAAATAATGGGCTTTTATTTGGAGGAATGTTTGATGGCTTCTTGATTAGGACTGGATGAAAATAGTTGTTTTATTTCAGACACTTTCTTTTTTTGGCAGCAGTGGGACTGAATTTTGATTATTTCAAGAGAGGAATGGGGCAGAGGGATTTTTTTTTTTAAAAGGAAAGGGTGGATTGAGATTGGGTATAATAAATGTAATTTGTAATATTTACATTGTCATTTCTGATAACTCTTTCTGGACTTTTGCCGTTTAATAGGGAGTGAGAAAGTTATAGAGATGGATTCATAAAAATTGTGGTAAGATATGGAATGAAGAGATTTTATTTTATTTAAGAGAGTGTGATAAGTTCTTAATATTGATTATATTTTCTGGAGATGAAAGGGAACGTTTTCTCAGAATCTTTGGAATTTATAACAAGCTCAGGGCTACTCCTACTGTAGACTAATGCAATACTTTGCAGATTTTCACTTAATGCATGTTTAAATTAACACAAAAGCAAGTATCTGTTTCCACTCCAAAATAAATAATATTGGGCAGGAAGCTTGGAAGATGTCATGAGAAATGTCTTGGGTGCTCATAGGGGATGTATTCCTCCAGAGCCATAGAGTTGGAACAAGAGTACCATCTACCATTTTCCTAGACTAATCCATCCAGATGTATGTTAAAATGACAGAATATAACTAATATCAATATCAGAAATCTTTGTTTCTGAGCTTTTTACTCAGGCAGATCAAGAAGGTGAATAGCTACTGAATACAAGTTCTAAGTCTGCGTTTGCTAGGCTGTAACTCTTGGGTTTTCCAAATGAATGTAGTCAACAATTCATCCTATGCTGCAAAATTGGAGCCAGACATACCACTTTTCTCATGGCTGGGAGTCGGCCAGTTTCTCTTCCAGAAACATCCTGTTGTTATGTCAACCAAATGACTTCACATCTAAATTGGTGCCATATTTTTGAAAGTTGGTGCCATATGCCATATGAAACGCTGGCACGTCAATATCCTTTTTTGACCCAAGAAGCAGGCATTTTAAAATGAAATACTACTCATAGGAGCTGTTCAGAGTAGCACTGGATGCACACAAGCAACACCCTGTCTGAATTAGATATAAAACTAATTGTGCCAGGCTCGCCCAGAATTTACAAAGACTTTCATAGCAGCTTGAGCACAAATATTGTTGACATACTAGGCAAGAAATCCTGATAATCAGTTCTTAGAGTCAAGTTAGCTTTAGAAAATGCTAGGACCCCAAGTGGCACAAGGCACAATCCAAGTTTTTGATTCTGAAAATGAAGACTGAATTCTCTGAACTACAGCATTAAAAGAATGGACCATAATCAGGTTTTATGATTAAATTTCAATTGTATTTTATAAAAAATAATTAACTTTCACAGAAGTGAAGAGATACAGGTACACAATGGCAGACACAATGGTATAAATACAGATCATTGAGAAACTGCTTGCAAGAGATTAAAAACAGACTGTACAGCACCGCATCTGAAATTGTGTAATAGCCAATGGGATTTTTTACTTTTTCTACCTTTAAAGTAATCCAATCCATAACAGGTTAATTTTGGAACACTGCTTTTAAAAATTCATACCCTTGCCCCAAAGTATTCTTCTCAATTTTCCCTTAGATGATTGCCCAAATATACTTTAACGTTGAGCAATTTATTTTGTTTTTAAAAAATGATAGAATGGTAGAAAAAGACATTCATGCAGTTTTACACCACCGTTAGTCTCTGATTCTAATATAAGGCAGATCATTAATTTTGTTTGTTTTTTCTTCAAACAATGTCTTTCCCACTGAAATAAGCATTTAGTACTTTCCATGACAAAGTCACTGCAGGCTTTGTATACTGTTTAGAAAGATACCTGTATGATGAACTAGGTCATTTTTAAAAGAAAGACTTTGCCATATTCGGAATACATTACATTGTAGAAAAATCCTCCTCGATTAATTTTTACTGAGAAAGAAAAAAAGTGAAAAGAAAACCCAGCAGAATGCTTTTTGAGTTCAGCACAATGACACTCTTTCTTGGTGGCCAAAAGTCATGTTTGACACCTATGTGTCATCTTCTGTTTTAATAATGTGGAAAAGAGTGACGTTGAATAGGACTTGGTGCCCATTATTCCAGGCATAGAGAGCTCTATCTCTGGCATTGTAGTCAAGCATTGATATATGGAAATACTGATTGTGAAAAGGTATGTCTGTGTATTCGTATGTGGAGGTTTTTGTTGAGTACGAATAGTAGACCTTGGCTCCGGTTAAGTGGGAGTTGGTGACATACAAGGTGCCACAAATCATGAAAGACTCCCCAGCACTTCGTTTGGGGTACCCGGTGCTCCAGGTTTTCATCACTTCTAAGGTATCCTGATTCAGCTGACTGATGACAATGTTGCCTGCATTCTGATTGGTTGCGTAGACAGCCCACAACCCTATCTCGTCGGCCATCAGATCGATATCAGAGAAGCCACCCCAGGTGTAGGGATAGACGTTGTGAAAGCCAGCATACTCCAGGCTGCGCTGAGCGAGAACCTGCCCAGTATCAAAACTATACTTGATGATGATGTTGCTCTGGTATTTGTTGAAATAGAGAGACCCGTTGTAGACGACGTGATTAGTTCCTGCCCATTTGAAAGGAAGGTTGTATGTCCTGGACTCTGCACCGCTGACAAAATCTGCTATGGATTTGTATTCACGGACAATTTTGTTGTTGGTATAACTGTCCATATACCAGACCTGAAAGTGAGAAGAAAACACATGCTTTGGAAAATCAAATCTTAAATATTACCCATCTCCCTGCCACCCATAGTTTGACTTACTTCCAATAGCAAAAGAAAGCCAAATGTTCAAGAATGGACACAAAAAGTTACCAAACGTTGTTCAAGAAAGGTTGGAAAAAAAGAGTAGATTTGCCCTTCCATCAATAAGAAAACAATGGATTTTAATGCTGCAACATCATCTAGGCTACAACTCCATTTGCTTTATTCATTTTGCGGTAAGCCTGCCTTCTTGTTTAAATGATATGGAAGTTGTAAATTTCTTTCTATGTGTTATGTAAACATTACCAAGAAGATACCTTACACCAGGGCTGTCAAAACTCCCAGCCCATGGGCTGGATGTGTCACGCGCTGGCCACGCCCACGCCCGGTTTAGCGAAGGGGAAAAAAGTCCTGATACGTCACGTGACACCGCTGTGACGATGTGAATTTGACATCCCTGCCTTACACAAAACCAAGCCATTTAGCTGTTTAGTAGCAATAATGGTAGGCACAGTGTTTTAAATAAACAGGTTGAACTGGAAGAATCCCTCCCTTCCATAGTGAATTTGGGTTATAAGTGCCAAATACATTAGAATAATGTATATCATCATCATCATCATCATCATCATCATCATCATCATCATCATCACCATCATCATCATTTTAGTCATTGTCTATCCACTGCAGAATGAAGTCCTCTTCTGCATGTTTCCAACCAATACCGGTTCTGAGCTTTCTTTCGCCAATTGGGCCCCCAATACTTGCTGATGTCGTCAATCCATCTTGTTTTTGGACTTTTTCGTGGGTGCTTTATAGATACATATACACACACACACACACATGTAATTTTATACTTTAAAAAAATTAATTCTAAAATTTTAACTTCAACTTTTTAATTTTTCTATACTGTTTCTCATTTTTAGGCTGTATTGTATACTATCCAGAGTGCCTCTTTCTGGGTGATGAGTTCAGAAATGTGAAATACACACACACACACACACACACACACACACACACACACACACATTATCCATCCATCCTCAAACATTTGCGGGAGTTGTAAGGTTTAGAACAGTGAAAAAAAAATGTAAAATGCTAAGGTAAGTTCTCCTTGTTGAAAATGAGGTAGTAAGGACTGAACATCACAGGATGTCCATAAACGTCAGCTGGAACAGAAAAATGAAGAGACAGAAGGAGAGGTGAACTGATTGAATTCATTATGTATCGTGGAGGAGGTCATGACTGGCTCTTCTAATGAACAGGTCCACCCCGATGAGAAGGTGAGAATATATTGCAATATTTTCCCGCAGATCCTACTTTAGCATTCCAAAGTTACAATAAGGATCCCCTCTCATCTGTCCCCCTCAATCAAGGTTTCCATTTTCATTTGGCACGATGATTATGGATGTGAAAACTGCACCCCATTTGCTAGACTTACAGATACCGAAAAAGATTTATTTCTCTCTGGCAATCAAGCTGCACTGGGAAAGAAAACGAGATTAGATGTACAAAACATGTTTTGCATGCAGATGGTCCTAGTTCATCTCCAGTCAAATGGATCTCTGTAACTAGCGTTTGCCGGAGCCTTTGGGGAATCATCGCTAGTCAGAATAAACTTTAAGTATAGCAGACATTAAAGTTTAAGACAAGCTTATTTGCCTGTTTATTTAAAACGCTTTCATGCTGCCATTCATTCTATTTAGAATTTCAGGGATAATAAATCAACTAGAAGAATTCCTTCACCGCTCCCAGCAAGAGAGAATATAAGCCACCTACTCTGTTGTTTTTCTCAGATGCTAATGGATCTGTCATCCAAGCTCCAAACCGGGTTCCAGATGTCTTGACTGTAATAGGACCAGTGATTTTCATCAATTTGCCGCAGGCTGAAAAATAAAAAAGAAAGAAAGAAAAGAAATCACAACATATGCTGACTGCTTCCATCTTCCTGGTGGAAGTGGGCATGGATTAAGCAATCAGTTTTTTCAGGTTTCGCTTCCACTCGCATTTTGTCCCCTTCAAAGCCACAGCTTGTTCAGCTTCTCTAAGGAAACAAAGAACTCTTTACAGGTAGTCCTTGACTTAAGACTACAACTGAGCCCCAGATTTCTGTTGCTAAGTGAGGCAATTGTTAAGCACATTGTGCCTCGTTTTCCATGGTTTTTAAGCAAATTGCTGCTGTTGTTAAGTGAATCATGCAGACATTAAGTGGATCTGGCATCCCCCATTGACTTTATTTGTCAGAAGCCAGCTGGGAAGGTTACAAATGGTGATCAAATGGTGACCCTGGGCCCGTGCAACTATCATAAATACATTCAAAGTGTCCGAATTTTGATCATGTGATCATGGAGATATCACCAAGTTTATAAGTGTGAAAACCAATTGTAAGTTACTGTTTACAGTACCTGTTGTAACTTTGAATGGTTACTAACAAATGGTTATACAATGAAGACTACCTGTATTTAAAGAACATACAGGTAAAACTGTGGTCTCTGGATCAATTCTTCAGTCTACTACAGTAAACTGTAAAAATAATAATAATCAGAGAGGTGTTTTTCTTCCATTTTGAGCAGGAAACACAAAATTATAATGTAAACCCTACAAAAAGCAGGTTATTTTTTAAACTGACCCTCCTGCCACAAAGATGCAAGGAAAATACTTATAGTGGGGGTCCCCAGTCCCCAATCTCCAATATCCGGCCCACAGCCCACTACCGGGGTCATGAGCTGTTCTAAACTGGGTTACCCAAAGTGGTGGGCGTGCGCATGCACATCCCCACTTCTGCAAGCAGTGGGCGACCTTGTGCGCTCCATTTGCATGAGTGCCGGTTGCGGTTGTCGGCTGCTCGTGCCAATGGAGCTGCGCTTGTCCATTTGCCTGCCACTTGTGTAGAAGCATCCCCTCTCCCCCCCTCCGGTGCCGGTCCACAAAGGCAAAAAGGTTGGGGAACCCCTGACCTAAAGTCTTCTGCTGCTCCACTTCTACAAGTTATGCAAAGAGGCATGGAGCAGGAAGGGGAGGTTTATTATTATTATTATTATTATTATTATTATTTTAAAAAAGAGGAATACATGTAAAAAGAGGGGAGCTTTGATCTTGGGATTGCATCTGTCATTTTGTGTTTTTTGACTCCTCCCTGAAGATGCCCTTGATCACATCATTCATTCATTCATTCATTCATTCATTCATTCATTCATTCATTCATTCATTCATTTGATTCGTCAATCGCTTACAAGGTAATAAATATAAGAATAAACATAACATACAAAT
>JAOYMU010000263.1:5398854-5409830 GCA_025802295.1 Psammodynastes pulverulentus | reverse complement strand
GGTTGAATCTCTCCTTGTTCAGTTTCCATCCATTATTCCTTGTCTGGTCTTCAGGTGCTTTGGAAAATAGCTTGACCTTCTTACATACTTATAAGGGTGCACCTTGAGGTGCAGAGCCAGACCTCCTTATCTCAGAATGCACATCTCTCCCATTAGGCCAGTGTTATTCAGTGTAGGCTGAGATTTTTCCATTCAAAAAGAGCACGTTTGATTCCTGCAGCTCGCAAGGTCTTCTTGCTAACATTGTTTCTCAATTTCTTTAGGGTTTTCACATTTGTATTAAAGTCGCTTCATTTGTGTTAAACTTTATAAAGTGTAATAAACCCTGCAAGCTGTCCAGTTTAATAGAAGTGCCATCATGAATGAATGCTGCCTTATACCGTAGTTAGAGATGGCTTGCTTTGGTTTCTGGGAGTGTCAGACTCTGGTACTAATCAATTTGCTCAGTGGTTAAGGTACCAAGTTAGAAACCAGAAGTTTATGAATTCTAGTCCTACTTTAGGCACAAAGCCAGTCACTTTCAGCCCTAGGAAGGAGACAATTGTCTCCCAGTTTCTAGCCTGATGCCTTAACTTTCTAGCCTGATGCCTTAACACCAGGCTGGCTTTGTGTTATTTTTACGCAGATGTATATACTTATTTTTATGTATGTAATATATTACATATAAGTTCCCAGTTTAAAGGTTGTAATAAGATCTGTGATTTTTTTAAATGAAATGATTAAATGATCTTTAGATTTGCCTGATGCACTCACTGAAATGTCAGCTCTTTAGAGAATGAAAGAAACAATATTTGTTCAAATAAGGAAAAAAAAACTTCTTTGTCAAGTTATTGGTGAGTTATTAATGTATCATGTATTAGGTTTCTTCTCCTTATTAAAATAAAAGCAGAAACATCCCCAAACCACGCCAGACTCTGCACGTGCACATTCGACAAATGCCTTAGATTTCTTGAGCTCATTCTCAAAATTCAAGATTCAGCATTAGAGTTTTTTGAGTTGAAAACTGAAATATGAAGAGCCTTTGAAAACTATCTTTGAATGCTTTGGATTCAGCATACATACATACATGGAATTCTGGCTTATTATGTGCAAATTGTTATAAGCTGCATTAGATGCGGCAGTTACTTTGACTTTCTACAATGAAAAGTAAAGCTCACAGCATCCATTGTTCACCTGTTTACAAATAAATGTATGAATAGAAGAAAATATTTGTAGCTCAGGGTTGAATAGTGATGATGATGATGTCACCTAGTTATGTAGTGAAACATCTGCAAGAAAATAACTAAGCCCAGAGAGCATCAAGGACCCCATAAATAAATATATTACTACTACCTGCTTACAATATGCATCAGAAGAAAACTCTTCCTTATGTAGCAATTTTGTGACCTGCCATGGTGTAACACAGAGGTCGGCAACCTTAAGCACTCAAAGAGCCGCAAAGGTCTGAAACGGAAGCTCCCTGTTCAATTCTGGAGCCGACCAGAAGTCTGATTCCCCCACTATAGAGTCTCCTCCTAGCGTGGTGTCCTTTATCCTCTACCTGTCCTAACTAAAAGCCCTATCAAGTGTGGAACTGACCAGTGACAGGGAGCTGCAGCAGAGGGAGGAAAGAGCCACATGCGGCTCCAGAGCCACAGATTGCTAACCCCTGGTGTAACAGAAGGAAAATATGAACACACAAAATTCTAGGATTTTATTTTTCTACATGAGAACTTATGGGAACGTTACCAAAAACCTCTTTGTTGTTGCAAGAAAATGAAATATTTATGCAGAAAATTTCCACTCTGGTCCACGCTACTCCCCTAACTCAAGTAGTCCAGGTACGGTTTCCAGAACTTTCTAAATTTCTGTTCAATTCTTTGTTCTCTTTGACCTGATCAATTTTCTGCCATTTGCACAGTAGGAAGAAACCACTTTTAAGGGAGAAAATGGGATGTTCCACTTGCTGGACTGCGGGCTGAGGGAGAGGAGGAAAAAGACATAACAAACTAGAAGAGCACAGATATCCATTTTTCTTGATATATCAATCTCTTTAATCCCACTGGTTATTTGCTAGACATTAAAGTGAAGGAAGATTGAGACGGGCAGTAAACAGGAAATATCTGTAGTCATGACCCCTTCTCTGGCTTTTCTCATCCACTTCTCTCCAAATAATTATTATATTCATTAATACAGGTAGTCCTCGACTTACGACCACAATCAAGCCCAAAATTTATGTGAAACATTTGTTAAATGTTTTCATCCCATTTTACGACCTTTCTTGCCACAGTGGTTAAGTGACTCCCTGTAGTTGTTAAATTGGTCAAGCTGTCATTAAGTGAATCTGGCTTGATTTTGCTTGTCAGAAGGTCGCAAAAGGGAATCACGTGACCCTGGGTTGCTGCAACCATCGTAAATGTGAGTCAGTTGCCAAGCGGCTGAATTTTGATCACATGACCATGGGGATGCTGCAACCGTCGTTAAGTGTGAAAACTGGTCCTAAGTCAGTGTCGGAACTTTGAACATGTCACTAAATGAACTGTTGTAAAATGAGGTCTTATCTGTATGTTAAGCCAGCGGCCCCCAACCAGGGACCAGTTCTGTGGAGAAAGGTTTTTCTGTCGGAGGGGGCATGGTTTCATGTGCAGCCTGCATTCCACGAATAGGGCTTCACTTATTTGCGTGGCCCAGTTTCTGGCATGCCACAGCCCGGTGTTAGTCCACAGACTGGGACTCCTGTGTTTAGCCATACATCAAAAGCAAGGTGTCAACTCTATGCTCTACTGAATAAATAATGTTGGTTACCACTTACTTAGGTCAGTTTCAACTTATTTCAAGGCTTATGAAGATTCTTCAGGGTGAAAGTGGAGAGTTACCAATTCTTTTGGCCGCAGGTGTATATCGAATGGATCGTTAATTTCATCCATTTACATTTTTAGGGTGAATTTTTTTCACAGATGAGATGGCGCCTTTGCATATTAATAAGAGAATAGCAGTACATTTCTCTGTCTCCTGAGGGGTGTGAGAGTTCTCCTGGGGGAGCGGAGGTTACGACGGCAGCTGCTGTTGACTTGCTGTGGGACATGAGATTAATTCAGGACAAGACAGACCTCTGGCCTAAGCCATCCAAAACATATTTTCAACTTTTTTTTATATGGCCTCTAATATTCAGAACCAAGAAATGACAGGGAAAGAAGGCCAAAGAATGCACAGAGACCACATGGTAGATTTATGTTAGGTTAATCTTGTATAACCCCATCCCTGGTTGAAAACCAAATGAAACACTAAAGTTGACATTTAATCCTAATGCAGATTTGCTATTTATCTGCCTTTTTTTTCCTGAGAAAAAGCTTGCAGAAACAGTTAAGCCACTTTTTTTTTTAATTATCCTTGTCATGATGGAAGTCATGCAAATACAATATCCTCCCCGCACCGTGACACAGCTACAACTATTTGTTATGCCACCACAGGGCTGAATCTGCAATATGGAGTTCTTATGCACTCAAATGTAATTAGCTTAAAATCATTTCACTAGGGCTGAGGTGAATTTTAGACAGATTCGGTTATTCGGGTAAAATTTTTAAAACATCATACAATTTATATGTAATAAAAATACACAGTATTCTAGGGCGGAAACAATGCCTCAGATAATCCTGATTACAGCTAGTCCTCAATTTACAACCATCCATTTAGTGACCATTCAAAGTTTCAACAGTACTGAAAAATGTTATGACCGTCTTTCACACTTTTGACTGTCGCAGCCTCCCCATGGTCACATGATCAAAATATGGGTGCTTGGCAACTGGCATGTATTTATGACAGTTGCACACCCTGAGATCATGTGATTTCCCCCTTTATAACCTTCCCAGCTGGCTTCTGACAAGCAAAATCAATGGAGGAAGCCAGATTCGCTTAATGACTGCACGATTCACTTAACAACCACAGTGATTCGCTTAATAACAATGGCAGAAAAGGTCGTAAAACATGCAACTCACTTAACCCTGCCTAACAATTGAAATTTGGAGTCAGTTAGACTACCTCAACTTAGATATAAATGTGGATGTGGATAAACTGACTCAGCTGGGCACCCATGAAATTTGCAGACAGAATGACATTTCCAAGTGCAAACAAACCTGGTTAAGAATGAGAACACATGATGGTAGACTCAAGGCTTTCTAGGGGAGTACAGAACGATATTAAAAAAGGTGATTATTTGCCCCTCTCAAAATGATTGGCCCTTGTGCAAAATCCAAAATAAGTTAACATCTGAATTAGTAGTGTAAACCCGTCCTTCTTTTTTCTCAGAATATTTGGTTTTTCTAAGCAAGGTATATGATGGGATGAAATAGGAGGCAAGGGAAAATTAACAAACAATGGAGGCATCCTGGAGGGGGTCAGAAAAAATCAAGATGGCAGCTACAACCAGGCAATCCCCTCAGTCTTTTTATCATGCATTGCATAGTGACACATGGAGGAAAGTGGTGGGGTTTGATCACATGGTCACAGATGCCATCTTGATACACGCTCATACATGGACAACCTTGCATAGCATGTTTAGATTCCTTCCTGGCTGAAATGGTGGAAGATAGGTTAATGACATATTAGGCCACTAATTCTTTAATAAATGTATTTATTGGAAACATTAAGAAGATACTGGTGGAAGTACGTTCAGGAGGTCTTTATGCTTTTAATACTCCAGGAGGGACTGCCTTCTTTGAACAGGGCTTCTCTCAAATCAGTTTACAGACTCAAACTCATCCTTCAATTTCCTGAACATTTTAGGCCTGTTGTCTGTTAACAAAATGGATCCAGAAACACAGTACAGTTTCAGCATATAGCCTCCCTTTCACCTTGGAAAGATACCTCCCTTCACAGTTCAGAAGTTTGTTGATTCTGAAAGGCAGACTGCTTTATTTTATTTTGTATTTTTGCATCCAATAGCCAGAATAAGAGGTGAAACGTCTAGGAACAGTGAGGCCACAAGCCAACTGTTCAGAAAACGTTTGCAGGTACGTGTGCTCATTATGCAACCTACTGAGAGAATGTTCTGTCCGTTTTAGAGCTGAAATTATCCTGGAGATCTCTTTTATTGTGATTTCTTTGCTTGAGGTCAGGCATATTCTAGCTACAACTTTGCTTTCTTTGTGCTTGTTTTCCTTTGTATCTGAGGACAGACCCTCAATCACGTCTTCTCTAATGCAATGGGGAGAGGTGAAAGGGGGAGGAAGGAGACCCCTGGATCTTAAAATATCCCAGCATAATTTGGAGGTTCTATGTTCTAATAACAGGTCACCAAAACAAAGACTGTGATTAATGTTAAAATCATCTCTTTACCACAGAGGAATGGGTTAACTATCTATTTATCTTATAAGGTCTGGATTATCTCAATCGTTAAGTGCAACAGGTGTATTAAAGCACACTGTTGACAAATTTGGACAAGGCAACCTTGAAGAAGCACCACTGTGAGTTACTATCCATGTTTCCCCAAAAATAGGACCAGGTCCTATATTTTGGGGGGCTCCAAAATAAGCACTAGGGCCTATTTTTGGGAGATGTCTTATTTTCCCCCCCATGTTTGGGAGGCCTACTTCTTCTACTTGCTCATGGCCACAATGGGGTAGGAAGCGAGGAGGGGAGGGGAGCTGCCCCCCATTGACTTACTGCAGGGCCCTGCAGCCAGGTCATCCACGCCCTGACACCTGCCTCACCTCATGGACCCTGAATAGCCACTGGCCCACTCCTTGCTTGAGGCCTCAATGGAGCAGGCAATCTGAGAGATGGAGTGGGTGGACAACTGTGGGAGGCTCATCTTCATATCTCTCAGCTTTCTTACAGCCTGCACAGCATGTTGGGATTGCCTATCTTCCCCCCATGCCTCTACCTCCATCTACTACAGTTGCTGCCACCTGAAGACGTGCCTCCCGTGGCCAACCCCCTCTCCAGCCACCGACCACCGACTCTCGCTTTCACGCATCCTGTGAGATGTGTCCAGATGGTGTGTCTCCCCTGCGCTTCTGCCTCCACCTGCTGCTTGGACAGGTAATTAACTGACCTGTGCTATGCTGGCTGCAGCCGGACACCATTGGCCCCCATGCCCTTGCCACCTCCAGTGCTGGCCACACATCCCTGCTGATGATGACCTTAACTAGGGCTTATTTTTGGGATAGGGCTTATATTAGAAGCACACTAAAATGAGGGTTGGTCTTTTTTTCAGGCTAAGTCTTACTTTTGGAGAAATGGTAATTAATGCACCTTTACCTGAACAAATACTAAGGGGCAGCTATAAGACCAATTACAGTCCTTTGGGATTTCAGTATGACTGTCCATCTTCACCACATATGAAATGACTAGTGTCTTTTGCAGTAGAACCTGGCAGTAGGCCATTCCATGGAAAGGGAGCTGTATTGGATTGCCTATTTAGGGTTGTCAGTAGTCAGCTTGCAGCTTGTGACAAAAGAATGCCCTCCGGTAGATCATCTGTCCAGGCAAGTGGCAGCATCTAGATAATTCTGATTGATCTTGGAAAGCTCAATCTCATTAGCACTTGGATGGGAGAACACACACACACACACACACACACACACACACACACCTCATTTCTCTCAAGAAAATCTCAGAAGGCAGTGATGGCAAACTATTTCTATACCGTTGCCAAGAAAAAAAACATTCAAGGATTTCTTCAGGAGTTGAAGGAGTCTTTATCTTTACCAAGAAATTAACCAGACTGGAAGCTGATCATTATTTTGCAATACTGAGCAGAAGTGTGGAGAGTAAGAAAGAGGATCTTTCATTATCTATTGCCCAGACCTGGAGCTGAAGCATTTTAAAAATCAACACCACAGGAAGGCTAAAATTAGAGGCTTTGATTGCTGGACAGATCATTTACTGGAGTTCTCTTGGGAATTCATTGTCATCTTTGCATTTCCATTTCTCCTTCTACAGGACTGCCTAACAGATCTGAGGATTTCTAAAGAACCCATGAAACGGACTCTTACAAGAAAATGCATACTGAAAGCGCTGAGAAAAACCACAACTGCCTTTAACCTGCCAAAGTGTTATTTCAGGGAGAAACCAGTGACTATTTTATAGCAAACGTAGCTTGATTGTTGATGCTTTTCGTATTAAAACAAACAATTGCTCTCTTAGCATCTTTACTTCATTCCCCCCTCCCTAAGAAATAGCAGTTTACTCATTTGGTTTCTGCAGTCGGAGTCATAAAATTTAGGGAGTTATTGAGAAATGGGAGGGAAAAAAAACATTTATATGCAGCAAGTGCAAGCCTGGCATGTATTCCGTTATCATTCCCGAAAACAATTGATGGAGTTTAATAGCGTAAGCCTATTCAGCAGATTGAAATAAAAGGGTGGTTTGGATTGTATTCCAGGTAATGGTTGAACTGAATAGAGAATTGGACTCTTGGATTTTTCACAGGCATGGGTCAATAAGACAATGACCTTTGAAATAATATTATAAACAAGGATGGCATTTTTTTTTAATTTGGAGGAACACGTTACCAAATGTGCACTGTATGGCAGTATTTAACAATGCCTGTTGCCCTGGGCAAGACCCAGAAGCATTACTCTAAATGCTTCTAAAGTTTTCCATTTCTTATTTTTAATTACAAGAATCTTACCAAAGCTAAGTTGCTTAACCATGTTGTAGAAAAAAAAAGTGATAATGATAATCTGCTGAGTTTGTCTGGTCTTAGTAACTACATTGGTAGGGCCTACTTGGTACTCAAAGGGAGACTACCTTGAAATAGCAAGACTGGGATATTGAAGGACTCTTGGGAAGATAGTTGTGGTAAACCACATATGTGCACTTGTGAAGAACACTGCATGGATGTGTCCATGAAATCACTGGAAGCCCAGCTTGATTGGAATAAAAAGGAGAACTCAGTAACAAAGAGTTTAGCATTTATGAGTAAGCACAATTATTTATTTCTTTTCAATGAATTATTCAATGCAGACCTTATGCATTGGTTCATGCTTAAGTAGCTAATGGAATTTGAAAACATATCTATACACCCACCCACACAGGATAAAGTAAAATATTAAAAAAGGAGTAACGCTAAAAGAATTTAACCACTAATATCCTGGCTGAAGAGATAGGATTGAACTGTTCTCCCCAAAAATGGAGAGAATCCTGAATCCAGGTGCAAATCCTGAAGTGAAAGTATGAAAATCATGGAGTGACAGGCAGATGGCTTCTATTAGCTTCTGTTGCACAAATGACCACACAGTGACTATTTGCATCGAAGTATGACTGTGTATATACTGCCTATAGAGAGTTGTAAATGCTGAAAGTGAGTTTTCTGTTCTACCCTGCCACACCAACTCTCCGATGAACTCTCGGCTGAAATTGATGAGATTGTTCTTTTTTCAACCTAAAGCCATTAATATCTCCTTCTGAAACTACTAATCAAAGAGGGGAACCTGATGGAACATGCTTATTCCTCCCCAAAGCTTCTGACTCTCCAAAAATCACTTCTATGAGAGGATGGTGAGGATAATTTTCTCTCAACATGGTTTGGATGGAGAAAGTCATGTTACTGAATCCTCAGTCAGAACTAAGATTGTAGTATGGGATGAGGAATGCAGCAGAAAGACTAACTATAAAATTGCTCTGTTGGTCCCCAACTCTTGTTGATACAAAGTGTCATCAAAGTAACATCTGAGTCAAGCTGGACTCTTGGTGACTTCTTGACCATGTCTTTCTCATTGTCAACGGTATGGAACTGGTTTGCTGCTGCCTCCTTCCGGGATATTGGGTTTTTTCTTTAATTATTTATTTACATCCCAGCCTTGGGTATTTCCTTTTCTCATCCAGTTACTAATAGGGTCTGACCCATCTTTGCTTTTATGATCAGGCATTACAATCAGTTCATATTGCTCAGCAATTGCTTTGCTGGATCACTCCACTGCTTTAACTGCTTTAAAGCCTTGTTGGACTCATTGGTAAGATGGAATCAGAGCAATGCAGCCAGGAGATGAGAATGTAATATGGTACTATCTGTGTCAGGAATGATTAATAACAAAAGACACCAAAGGCAGTGAGGGCTGATTGGAATTCAGCAAGGCCAGGCCAATGAATCATCCAGAGATGCAACAAATAGAGTACTATATAGCATAGCCACAGTTACTGTATATCTGACCATAATTATTTTCCCACAAGTTCCGCTGGGATTTTTTGGGGGTAATTTTAGGGGCTACTTTCAGGATGCCCTTGCCAATTAAAATTAGGCTTTCTCAAATTGAAGGAATCTGTATACAATATAGCAATTTGCTCTCTTGTGTCTGGTTTTTACATCATTAATTGAACAGCTCAACTGTAGACTTTCTTATTAGCCTAGGATTATAGATCCTAGAAGTTATAATTTAGATTTATGGACTCTTAATGTCTATTACGTTCTGGATATTTCGGGGAACTTCTGATATGGTACAAGTTATAATTCTGAAAAACAGGTGAGTAATTGGACGCTGAATGAGCCCATAAGGATTTAATGAATTAATTTCTTACTGCATACTAAGATTTATTTCATGGAATTTACTGCAACTCTACTGCTTTGAACATTATCATTTCATTTTAGATTACTAAAATTAAACTTGCCTAATCATCATTAGAGTCTTTATTGTCCCATTCCCAGCAATTTCTGTTTTCAGGACAACGTAGCAAAATAAATTACATTAATGAAGCAGAATGTTTTGTTTCTTTGCTTTTGTTTGTAACTGCTTTTCTGCTGCTTACAGAAATATTTTCTTATAAATACTTATTAGAGGGATTGAAAGCACTGCAAACATACATTCTCACTTCCCAGAAATTAATGGCAAACTTGGTGCATAATCATTTTTTGACTTATTATCTTATATATTCTAGAAAGTGCTTATTGTAGCACGGTTGATTATTACATGGGGGAAGTGGTTAAGGGGAAACTTTTTAAAATTGAAAATACATTATTTGTGTAATGGAAAGACAGAGTTAGTGAGGGAAACAAATCTCCATAAATACCTTAATTTGAGAATGGACTGGCTGCAGCTTCAGGCCTGCAAATGAGCCCTGGCTGATATTTTTAAATCCAATAACCCAATAGTGTGAGAAGGAAAATATACTGAAACTGCAAAGTGTGCCCTTCGAATAATATTGCTGTAGTTTAGGAAGCAAAGAAAAGTTGACTTCTCAAAAAGAGGACGGAAATATTGTGTACCAATTCTCTTCCATCATGATCTGTGTTCTCTTAAAATCAAGGTTTCTCAACCATGGTAATTTTAAGACATATGGACTTCAACTCCCAGAATCCCCCAGCCAGCATGCTTTAAATATTGTATTTCCTCTGTCACTCTTCCACTCTGAACAGATCAATCAAATGAATGCAATGAGTATGCTCACCTTCTCAAGCAGTTGCCTTAACTGCTTGCTCTTAGCATCTCTGGAGCATAAATTTTGTTCCGGTGCAACCACGGTACAAATGCATCGTCCATCTGGGTCTTGTGCAGAACTATAAACCTGCCACCCTTCTTTGGGACTGATTTGAGTCTGAAAAGGAAACAAAACAAGGTGTAGTAAGTGATGAGCTGATACTGATGGAAGTGGAACATTGGAGTGGTCTTTGCAAATGACTTCCTCCCCCCACCCCCAAAACCAATCAATGCCTTAGAAAATAAAGATGCGTAAGAATGTGTAATTGCTTTAGAAAAGATCCACACAGTATCAATAACATCTTATTTATTTAAGTATTGATATAGCCGCCTATCTTCCAGCCAACTCTGGGTGGCTCCCAATGAAAGATTTTTTAAAAATCCATAGAAAATCATTTTGAAACTATAAAACGGTTAAAGCATAAAACATTAAAAACAACAAAAATCTAATGCCAATCAATGCTAATGTACTATCATCATGCTTGGGGGGGGGGAAGTCGATTCTTTAGAGCCTTGGTGGCGCAGAGGGATGATTGCACGTAATTGTAGTAATTGCAAGACTTCTGCTAACAGCCAGCTGCC
>JAOYMU010000263.1:5386094-5398754 GCA_025802295.1 Psammodynastes pulverulentus | reverse complement strand
CTTCCTTCCTTCCTTCCTTCCTTCCTTCCTTCCTTCCTTCCTTCCTTCCTTCCTTCCTTCCTCTCTCTCTCTCTCTCACACACACACACAGACACACACACACACACCTGGTCTGGGACTGGGATGGATTAGCGAGCTCCAAAGCAGTGGGTAGCAGGAGATGGAAAAAAGTGGGGGTGGCAGCACTTTGAGGCCGGGTGGGGGTGTCCTGGGGCTTTTGCACATATGCATTACATTGTGTAGTCCTGAGACACTCCTGTTCTCCCAGATAGGAAAAAAAAGTGGTGGCGGCAGCACTCTGAGGCAGGGCGGGCGTGTCCTGGGGCTTTTGCACATGTGCATTGCATTGTGCAGCCCTGGGACACCCCCGCCCTCCCAGAAAGAAAAAAAGTGGCAGCAGCAGCGGCAGCACTCTGAGGCAGGGAGGGGGTGTCCTGGGGCTTTTGCACATGTGCATTGCATTGTGCAGCCCAGGGACACTACCACCCTGGCGGAGAGCTGTGCCTTGGCTACCACATGGTAGGGAGATCTGGGAGAGAGCGGGCGGGGAAAGTGAGGGACTGGACGACTGAGCGACTGGATTGGGGGAGTGGCCAGCCAGGGGTTGCAACCCAGGCCCAATTGTCGCTACCGGTTTGCCTGAACTGGTGTGAACCAGTAGAATACCACCACTGCTCTGCTTCCTTTAGCAGTAGTATGGGCACCTCTATGTTGCATAATTGAATCTGCCAGCCAAAAGTTTTTTATTATACTTTAAAATAATGAGCAACCGCTGTTTTATTAATTTCTCATTGTTAAAAGGACAGTGGAGTCATGTTTTTTTCATAGAAAATGAACTTTCTGAATGCAAGTGATTTTTAAGCTATATCTGCTTAATCAAATCTTCATTCTTGGTGCTTTCTAAAAATATCAGATTTCAATTTTGATAATTCTCAGGGCAGAATTCCACTGGAGATTTGGAGCTGTGACCTAAAAAAACCCTGCTAAGCATATGTTTCAGACTGGGATGATTGGTCTAACAATCAAATATGCCACAAAATCTAATGGTTATATAAGTTACCCAAAGTAGGTAAACTTTATAGGCACTTTATGAATGTCTTCCAAGTAGTTGCTGATATGTATTAAGATATCCTGCTGTTTATTAAAAATTATATCATATTGAAACTATTTAATTATTTCTAAAATGGGATGTGGGCTAACCAAATAGTATATCTTAATTGCATTCACATTGGTTTTGCTCATTGTATATCATAGGCAACTCTAGTAAAATAGTATCTTAATATAGAGGAAATCTTTCATTTTATCTGGTTAACCAACTTATGTACTTTACAGATAGTTCTCACTAGTTTTAGGATGGCCTAACACTTTCCTCATCTCAGATCCTGGAGATCATTTTTGGAATGCATGCTTATACATTTATTAGTGCACACATATATACATTTATTCACATACATTACACCAGAGCAGGAATGGCTGCTATTACCCTGAAGATCAGAGTTTTAATTATCAATCAATTAGTGAAATGTGGAGACAATTTCTGGAAGGGATATCCTTATGGTATTTACAGAAGAAATGCCCTGCCAATAAAATGAAACATCAGTTAATGCAAGCATTGTGTCTTCAATAGCAAATATGAGACGAAGGTGGTTCAATAAGCTTCTTCAAACAGTACTAACAAATAATGCTAACTAACTGATATATTATTTTTATAATATATATATGCTTGTAGAGTGTTATAAGAAGGATTATTTTTTTTAAAGTACAGGTTATTTCAAACTGAATTTGACTTTTGATGACTTAAGTGATGCACATATACTTAGAGAATCATATATTTATGGAAATGATTTGTTATTGCATCTGTTAAGTTGTTCTTGTTGTTTTATTCTTATTATGATTATTTCCAACTCTAGCCCAGAGTCCCATTATTTTCTGGAGGTTTTCTATCAAATCCTAACCAGATTTGATCATGCATTTTCAAATTTAAACATCAACCCGTAGCTGTTATCTGCTAAGAGCTAACTAAGAAGCTGATTAGGAATTGCTACATTAAACACCTAGGTTACTCTACTTCAGCCAGAACATGGAAGTTTAAGAAAACTTCCACAGAATTTTTAGGGGAAATTAATCTAATTTGTCTCTACCATATAGAATGGAATTTCCTAACACATTGCAATCTTCACCGACAGCATAAGCAATACCAGATCATCCATTTCCAGGAAAAAAAGCAGATTGAAAAAAATAGTTTATCTCAAGTGAAGGGTCAATTTGGGTAGAAGCTTGAACTACACTGAACAAGGTCCTCAACATTCATTTTGAAGTCTCACAGGAGCAAATTCATTGCAGTCTACTGTACCATATCTGAAACTGCCTGCATACAGGGGTGGGCTTCAAATTTTTTAACAAGGGGCTCTCTGTCCTAATGACTGGATAGCTGGTCATGTGACTCGGTGGGTGTGATCAACTCGACATCGCTTCTTTGCCCTAATTACCTAAAAAATGATAATATACCAAAAAGTTGTTTATTATTTCGTGCATTTAATACTTAAATAAAAGACTGGGTGGAACCAGGCTTAATAGTAGTGACTGTGAGAGGGATCTTGGAGTCTTAGTGGAGTTTCTGGTGAGTTACATGATTCTTATTATTTGGGAATTAATCCACTCAGAGGGTAGTGGCTAGTTATCTGATTTTCTAAGTACCTCTCTCACCGCAAGCTTGACACTTGTAGGAGGTGTGAAATGCTCTTGGTTGAACACCCAGAAAGGAAAAAAAGTCTCGAAAAGGTATCGGTTTATTATTCTAGTCTTTCTGACCTGATGGGATCTCCTTAGGGCAGGGGTGTCAAACCCGCGTCATCAGTGTCATCATGTGACATATCTCAACTTTTTTCTCCTTCAGTAAACCGGGCGCGGCCAGTGCGTAATGCATGGGTGGCCTGTGGGCTGCGAATTTGACAGCCCTGCCTTAGGGAAAGAGTATTTCATGGGTAACTTGGCCCTGTGCCAATGCAGGGCTTTAAAAGTAATGACCCTGCTGAAAAAAAATCAGAGTTGCTTGTGGTACTTACATTTTAACTTATCCTATTACACAAAGTTATTGGGCAGAAACAAAGGAGAAAACCTTTTGTTGCTTTGTGTATTTGGGTTATTTGTGTATTTCTAGCCTAATATCTGGTCCATCTAATATCTGTAAACTTCCAAAATTCTTATTAGCCAGCCTATACTGGATCTGTGGGGGAAAATACCTGAATCACTTGAATAACAGTAGCAAAATATGCCCTCTTTAATCTAGAGGTGGCAATGGAGATGGAGGGTAGCTGGACTTTCTTAACTGTTTTTAAATGGCTACCACAGGCTACATCTGACCATGCTATTTATTTAATTATAAAATTTATTGGCTGCCCATCCTGCCCTATTGCTAGTGAAAGTGAGGTGAAATTTCTTACACCTTGCCCAATTTTTTTTAAAGAGGTGCTTTATGCCTGCTGGAAGATTAATACTCATATTACATTAATTACTGCAGCAATAACAGATGCAGCAGCTGCAGTAGTGGTGGCTGCAATACTAGTAGTAGATAACAGCAGCAACAGCAGTAATACAAATGCTGTTCAGCTGCCAAATGACAAACCTGGGAACAATTCTGGGGAGGGGGGATTGTGAAGGATTTCCCAGACCACAAAATAATAAGTTAGGGGAGACAGTGGGGACCCAGTACATGGACACCCGGTCCAGACTCTTCACCTTTATTCTCAGGTACAGTAAAGTTCAAATGACCACATATTTCTTTGCTCATCCCTTTCCAGTGGTGGGATTCAACAGGTTCGCACCTATTCACAAGAGCCGGTTGTTAACTTTCTATGCAGTTCGGAGAACCAGTTGTTGGAAGAAATATCCTTTTGTTTTTTACAGGGCTAATCCTGTAAGGCAGGCAGGAAGGAAACATTCTAGTGTTGTTTCTAGCCTAATCTTTATTGCCCTGCTTACAGAAACTGCCTCCTGGTTAACTATATAAAAGCTAAAGGTTCTTAGCAGTATTCCCAGACTTACTGTTGCCTGAGTCACATGATCACTCAGCCATGCCTACCCAGCCAGTCATTAGGACAGAGAACCGGTTCAATTATTTGAATCCCACCACTGTCCTTTTCCTTTTCTTCCTTGTGACTCCCTTCCTTTTTCTGGTTCCAAACATTATCCTCACTAAACTCTTTGCCTCAGTTCTGTCTTCTTTTCTGACAAATTAATGGGCAACCGTTGCCCTTTTATCTTGTAACTGCACAGTTTCTTCCTCATTGTTTGTATTTATTGCTGTTTTACCTGTTTTGACTTTTGTAAACCACCTTGAAATCGCTGATAAAAGGCAGGCCAATAAACAACATGTCTGTTTTAATTGGAAGCCTCCTCTCCATGGGCCAAATGGAGGCAGTGACTCCAACGTGGGATCCAGAGCAGTGAATCAATTTGATTTTCCCCTGCACAGACGTGTCTTTTGCTTTCTTGCAAGCAAGGAATGTAGGCAGCTCTCTCCATCTAGCTGACATTTACTTAAACAGGAAAGCAGGGGAAAAAATGTGCGCCGTTTCTTTGAGGAGAATACAATCTAACTAACTGCTTCCCAAGAGACCTAGAAACCACTCACCGATCTGTGAAAGAGGACAAGTTTCCCCAAAATGTTATGGGAAGTACAACAAACACATTTTTCTTAGATAAGAGCCTGGATGTTAATTTATATTAGCCACATTCTTTCATTTAGTCTAGATTTGCCTAATTTTGTGGTGGTTTTTTACAACGTTGGTAACAAATCCTTTCTATTCTATGAGCCATGGTGATGCGGTGGTTAGAATGCAGTACTGCAGGCTACTGCTGCTGACTGCCTGCAATTTGGCAGGTCAAATCTCACCAGGCTCAAGGTTGACTCAGTCTTCCATCCTTCTGAGGTCTGTAAAATGAGGACCCAGATTGTTGGGGGCAATGTGCTGACTCTGTAAACTGCTTAGCGGGTGCTGTAAAGCATTGTAGAGCGGTATGTAAGTTTAAATGCTATTGTTATTCCTATTACCTAATGTTCAGTTCTTCCATTTTTTTCTCCCAAACTTTAATAATGGGCAGATTTATACTGATGCACCTAATCAAAATTTGACATAATAATATTATAAGAGACATAATCACCCCTGCTCTTCTCTCCTGCGACTGGCATTTGAAAGTATCCTTTACCAACTCAAAGGTACATTGAATGTCAAATCTAATCACTAAGTACTTACTATCCATGATTTTATTAAATTGACTTTTAAGGCCATACATACTGATGACTATGGATCCCATCTTTGTTGTAGTGCAATCTATACAATACAGGTCGCCCTTGACTTATGACCAGAATTGGGATTCAAATTTCCATTGCCAAGCAAGGCAATTGTTAAGTGAGTCATGCTTGATTTTATGACTGTTTTTGCCATGGTTTTCAGTGTATCCCTTCAGTTGTTAAGTAAATAATGCAGCCATTAAGCAATTCTCCCATTGACTTCTTAATGGAAGCCAGTTGGAAAGGTTGCAAACAGTGACCATGTGACCTGTGATGCTGCAATCATCATAAATACATGGGAGTTGACAAGCACTTGAATTTTGATCACGTGACTGTAGGAATATTGTGACGGAAGTTCATGCAAGTACTGGTTGTAATTTGAGAACTACCTGTAATTATGTACTATATGCCAGATAATTTTTTTTTGAGTACAATATCATGAATTTCCTGATCATTTTATTGAATGAACCTTGGCCTTAATGTTTGGAGAGAAGGAGAACTTTGGTCTCCCTGCTTCAGCTCTGACTGGATGGTGGAGAATGGAAGGATTTATATTCCTTGCAGACAGCTGGTCATTTGCATTCTTTTAGAGAGTCACTGAGGCCACTTGAAAGTTTGTCTGTGGTGCCCTCAGGGTCACCTGAGTAGTGCAAATGGGTGTGGGATCTTTTTGGAATTATCTTCTAAGAAAAACAATAAAGTCCAGTTGCCTCTTGAAAAAGCACCTTTGAGACAACCATGACCTGGCTGACTGAGAATCTGCATGGACATTTTGGCACATGTAAATGTAGCCATTAGAATGGATAGTTTAAGTCAAGATAATTTATGAACATGTTAAAAGCATTGGTCCTAACATGGAATGACCCCAGTTCTTACTTTCTGTGTTTAACTAGTTAGTAACCCATAAAAGGGCAGAATTTCTTATGCCATCAAAAAGGAATTTATACAAGATACTGTTGTATGAAATCTAGGGAATTGTTGTTGTTGTTATTATTATTATTTAAATCTTTAGGATGTAACAGTGGCAGGGTCACTGAACTCATGTTCCTGTTGATATTCTTTAAAAAAAAAAAGAACTAGAAGGATATTGGGGAAGGATTTATTTTATGGATAAACCCAATTTTCCCCTCACCATGGCTTATTTCTTTATGTGCTTAGTTATTTGTTTTTTTTAAGTGTTTTCTGAGAATCTCTACGGAACAGATGTTAAGCTGACCAGTCCATAATTTTCTGATTTTCTTAATAGCTTAAAAAAAAACTTGATATCATTGGCTACTTTCAAATTCCTTTGCAAGATAGCCTGATTTGAGGGACAGGTCACATATTTTTGTTAACTCAGCAATTTCTCATCTGAACTCTTTCCAGAGTGTTTGGGTAGAAGGCATTTGAGTTCAATCACTAGTCGGCAAAGTGTCCCAGGGATGGGGGGAATATTTTAAACCCATGTGGGCTACTGGCTAACAGGCTATCACTCCTCCTTGGTAGGTGGCATAGTAATCACAGAACATGAATCTTCTATGCAGCTTCTGATTTAGAAGCTTTTGAAAATATTACAGGCAAATATACCCCAGAAAATTCCTGTCCTGGACCCCAGAATAAAATTCAGAAGGCACAGTAGAAGTTTTCAAAGATTTTTCCAATGTTCCATTCAAAAACCTTGCAGCACAACAGTGTACCTTCCAAACCAAACATGTCAATGCATCAAATTCAACCCACAATGGTTTCGTAATATATTTCATTCAATCGGCAAACAGATCAGGCACACTTGAATAGATATGACCTTTTAAGTTATGCTGAAGTTCTTTTTCAGATATGAATGTTTGATCCCAGGTTAATTTATTTAATAAAAGACAGAACCATCTGTAGCTGACCAAGGATGGGTCTATAGGAATGCCCTTTTCGTTTCTAAGATATCATGGTACCAGCAGCTTTTTCCCTCACATCAAATGTTTGAAAACACGTACTATGGAATGAAGTGTAGCATCCTGTACATTTAGAAGACAAGCATCAGATTTCAATGCAGTGTTGAAACTGAAGGGAAAGTAAACATTTGAAAATTCACATACCATATGCCACAACTGTACAATTGTGGAAAAGGTGGAAGATAAAGTAGGCAATTTTATGTTCTTAAAAAAAAACAAGAGAGGGAAAGCACGTAAACGTGGCCAATATGTTCTAATTATTTTATCAACAATAGCCATAGGAAATGGGTGTGCTGAATCTTGTTTCCCTGATGTACAAGTCTCCACAACCACTCCACAAATGCATGGTGCAACACAGGAGAACAAACTCACTAGGACAGGATTCAGCAGTCCATCTGCACCTGAAAGACAAGGGCTGCTACTTTGAAGACAACAAGGTTCACATTCTGGATAGAGAGGACTGCTGGTTTGAAAGAGTTGTCAAAGAGACTATGTTAAAATTGAACAGCCCTTTTCTCAACAGAGGGGGAGGGATACAACACCACCTATCTCCTGTTTACAAGTCAGTCTTTCAGCAGTCCCAAGATAATTCCATGCATTCAGGTGCTCCGAGGACACAGATTAATCCTGAAGTGGTTTCAACGATTCTCAGTGTGTTGGCTGACTGAAAAGGGTATAAATCCTTCCTTCCCTACCAGTTAGTTAGAACTGAAGAAGCTTCCCAGAGAAGGTGAAATATCTTCAAGAAAGTCCTGTTTGTTTGAAAAAAAAAAGAAGAAGCACCTTTAGGACAACCATGACCGGGATGACTGAGAATCTCCATAGACATTATTTAGTGAAGGTTATAAAGTAAAGGTAAAAGTTTCCCTTTTTCAATTGAGTCGGACTCTAGGGGGTGATATCACCTCTGTTTCTTAGCTGAGGGAGCCAGCATTGTCCAAAGACATTTCCGTGGTCATGTGGCCAGCATGACTTTCTGCTGAGGTGCACAGAACACTGTTACCTTCCCATCAAAACGGGATAACCTTACATGACAGAGTGTCTGCTACTCTAAGAGTACAGGTGGGCCACAAATGTAATAGAAAACAACAAACAATATTTTGGTTGTTTTGCAATAGCCCACACATATATGGATGTATATAATTAACTCTGCTATGTTTCTTCAAGTAGAACTCAGTTCCCTGGGACTTCATGGTCAGATCAATGTACTTCTTGTAGGACTAATATGATAGTGGTTTCTGCTCCTTTCTTCTAGGATGTTTATTTTTTTTCAACTTTGCAATCTATTATACAGCCCTGATATTGGTTGGACATCCCCAATCCAAGTAATAAAAAAGAGTAACCCTTTAGCTTTTTTAAGAATGCAAAGTTCTTGAAAAGTACTTGCTGTCACTTAGTTGTCTGAGATGCCCTCAAGCAAGCTCAACTTCTGGCGACTACATGGACACATCTATATTGCTTTCTTGACAACAATGTAGAAGTCATTCATCATTGCCCTTTTCTGAGAGGTTATTTTCAAGTTCCTAATCTGCCTAGAGTCCTAAAATTCCCACTAGTCTTCCATGTAGGCCCAATTCAGTTTAGCTTCTGATCTCGGATCCCTGATGAGGATATCTAAGTACTATCTAGGTTTCTCTAAACAGACCTCAATCGTATTCATTTTAAATACTAGAAAAATCAAGAGGAAAAATAGCTAACTTATACTGTCATGCAGGAAATTCTTCTCCAAGGGTTGATCTTATGCTTTTTAAATTTTATTTATTTAAAACATTTATATGGCTACTCATTTTAAGAACTCCTGGCAGTCCAAAACCATGTTATAAAAATATCATACAAAAAATAAAATAAAAACAACAAAAATAGATACAGAAACAACAGCAATCTGATGCTATAGCCAAACTTCCTTGATGCAACACATCACACTTTCTTCCAACTCCAGTTTTACTTTATCCCAACTATGCATGAGCAGGAGATAAATAATAATATCGTGGTGACTGACATTTATTTTGATGTCTGATTTATTACTTCTGGGATGCCTTGCCTGTATCTCTCTATCTAATTTTTTCCTAACACACAGGAAGCACAAACATTCCCCACAGCTGCCATTCTCAAAAGGTTATTCTATGCTTGCTTTACCTACCTACCTACCAATCAATCAATCAATCATAATATATGAACATTGGTATGCATTTGCTCTCTATATGTTTAGCATTTCTCTCTTGTTTCTGGCATTTCCCCATAAGGCTAGCAACATATTTTTGGGAAATTCAGATGGGCTTGGTTTATGTCTTACTTTCTGTTATACCTTTCCTTCAATGAGTTAAGGGATAGGTGATATAGAGCGTAAGGAAGGTAACTTTGACAGAGATAAATGAGATCTGTTACCAAAGCAACAAGGGAAAAACATCTCTCCAAAACAAACAGAAAGTATGCAAAAATGGCTCAATCATCTCCTCAATATTCATAAGTATGGGAGGGGGGTGTACAATAGAATACGACCTGCAAGATTCTGTTATTATAGCCACTCTGAATAAAGGCGAACTCCTGTGGAATTGTTTCCTGATCTAGCCCACCTAGTTAATAAATATTCTAAAGGCTAACAAATATTCTGCTCTTATGATATAGGCTGAGTCTAGCCCAAAAGGAGTTGATGAGATTTGTGGCCAAGAAAACAGATTTCCCCAGGTACTATTAAAATCACACAAGTTTCTGGAATTGTATACAGTACAAATGCAAAGTTTTGGGGTCAACATGTAGCTTTTACCAATAGTCCTATGATTTAAGCTTTACCAAAGCCGGTAAAGTGGGACACCATTGACTGGAGGAGAGGGGGAGCGCGCATGTGCAGAAGGGTGGGGGAGAGCGTGCGCGCATGCGCAGAAGGGTGGGAAAGTGCACACATGTGCAGAAGCATGGGGAAAGCACGCACATGCGCAGAAGGGTGGGGGAGTTTAAACATTTTTTTTAAAAATCGGGACTTTTTAAAAACACCGCAGGACGCAGGACAAATTGCTGAAAATCGGGACTGTCCCGCCAAAAGCGGGATGTCTGGTCACCTTATTCTATGGGAAAAAGAAGAAACTAATAATGCTGCATTGTCCCTATCAGATAGTGCTGCATTAGCTCACTCTATGAGAACTAAGAATCCTTTGAGGTCCTTTGGACATTCAGTGAACTCCAAACTTTCCAGAGAGAGCCACAGAAGTTACAAAGGCTGGCTGATGTTAACTTCCTTTCTGATAAAATATACAGAAATAACGGCATTTCTGATAATCACTCTGAAATATCACCCTTAATTCAATCGTCGGCACAGAAGGACTTCACAATAGAGCAAAATGAATGGTTCAAATGAAAAGCACCAAAAAAATCACAATTCCATTCTCATTTCCTGCCCGCAGGCAATGAACAAATTCCATATTGATTAGTAAATTAGATCACGTGCTTAATTTCCAAGTGGTATTTAGCCCTGAGCTGCTCTTAATCTGATATTTGATTGCAATCACAATGAACAGAGTACAGGTAAGGAGGGACCTTTGGAGCAGGGAAATTCACTTAAGTGCCTCCTCGTCAAACTTTCATTAGCTCCGTTTCAGCAAATGGTATGGCAACAGATGCAGAATTCACCCGTTTTTATCAAGCTATTAAGACAGCATTAAGACCACAGACAGAGAGGCTTGCTTCTTTAGTACCGAATAAGACTTCTTGGCAGGCATCGCACTACATTTCAGCAACAGCACACATATAATGGAATCCATCCTGAAAAGTCAGTGGACATCTTCAGCCAATAACTTATAATTTGGCATGCTGCCCTAATCAAATGGATTGCAAGCGTGGTTTTTTTTTTTTGTCTTAAAAGTTTTCTTTCTTTTGGAAAACTCTAAAAGACTCGCTTTTTTTAAATTCTGGGACCTCCAAACGCAGCACTGAAAACAAAGCAGGAACAAGGGGGGGTCGTCCTGCTCCCTGCGATAGTTTTGCAAGGAAAGGAGGCAGAACAGCTCAAGTTTAATCATGCTTATTTTGTATAATCACAGCAAGGCTTTTTGGAAGTCACCGTGCAGGAAGTGGAAAGCGAACAAACAAGAATACTTTTGGTGTTTTAAGACTTGTACAAATATCCTTGCTTTAGACAAATATTTTAGAAAGCTTTTTTTTTTTTTAAATTGTTCTGTTTCCAGTTGGCAAATGTTCTTTCCAGCAGGTAAGTTAAGTCCAGGTTGCAACATGCATTAACAACTTGAAAGAAAGGAGGGGGAGGTTCTTGCTAGAAGCATGCAAAATTAAAATTGCAGTCTCTGGGTCACTTTAAAGAAAAGCCATAGCAGAATGTCTCTTCCCTTCCCTTCCCTTCCCTCAAGCCCACAAAAGCTCTCCAGAGAATGAAGTTACTTACTAGCTTGTTAAAAGTGGACAGCCTTGTGGTATTCAGTCCTACCAGTGACGGGAGCGTTTGGGACATCCAGTTAGAAATCATAGCCATGGTACTAAGCACAGCACCCAGCTTGAGCAGTGAAGGACTCATTGCTGTGGGAGCTAATGAGTTTTCATAGTGACTGATTATCATCCTAGAGCAGACTGGCAGGGAAAGAGGCGTGCCTGCAACTCACAACATCCATGGCATGAAAAGGGTCCAGCCTCCCTAGATTTAATCATCCTTGAAAATGCACATCCAAGCTGCTTCCTTCCCCCCCTCCCTCCCTCTTCCAAGCACTGGCGTTGAAGCCTCCTCTCTTTGCACCACATAGCAAGGCAGGCTGTGTGTTCACAGGAACAAAAGCCTTTAACGCTCATAATAATAATAATAATAGTTTTTGCCTGGGAGGGAAGAAAAGAAGATGTGGAGAACAGATGGTCACTTCACCAGGAGTGGGCAGCTTGCTGATTAATGAGGCAGTGGTCCAAGGCCAGAAGTAACAAAGTCAACCCGCTACAGTTAGCGGGTAGTTCGAGAACAGAATCTCTCAGACTTCATACGGAACATCTGTGGACATTTTTGTTTGCAGGGATGAGGCCATGAACGTCTTGGTGTGGTTGCCATCGTCAACAAGTGTCACAAAATTTCACGTGAATGGAAAAAAATGCAATTTGATGCGTGGGTGAGAATAAGCCCTGCTGGATTCCATGGGACTTGCTTCCAAGTCAGCGTGGATAGTCAAGCTACTTACTGCATCATAGCCCATAATGCACAGGGGATCACAATTTGGACAGTTAGAAAGGAGTGGATTGGTCTCTCCTATTTCTACTACCTTAAAAGCCAGGATAAAGTCTGTGTATACAAGTGGGTGCAGAAATTTCCAGGAAATCTTTTTTCTTTTTTCTTTTCTTTTCTTTTCTTTTCTTTTCTTTTCTTTTCTTTTCTTTTCTTTTCTTTTCTTTTCTTCTTTCTTTCTTTCTTTCTTTCTTTCTTTCTTTCTTTCTTTCTTTCTTTCTTTCTTTCTTTCTTTC
>JAOYMU010000263.1:5315534-5335522 GCA_025802295.1 Psammodynastes pulverulentus | reverse complement strand
TGCTTCTCATCCAAGAAGCTTCTAAGATGAGAAGCAAAACGTCTTCAAAGAAAAAGCAGAAAGTCCAGTTGCCTCTTGAAAAAGCACCTTGGGGACAGTCATGACTTGGATGGCTGAGAATCTCCATAGACGTTTAGCTGGATAAGATTCATGCAGAATTATTTTTGTAGCACAAGGTGTAATTTTGAGAAGATAAAGTTAATGGTATTTGGGTTACAAGAGCCTTTGTGGTGTATATGAACAGACATGGATTTACCAAGCTAAATATTGTGCAATTGCAAAAATAATAGCACATTTGAATTCTTGGGAGTAAAAGCACATATTTTTAGAACCCCTCACTGAAAAAAAATTGGAAAACTTAATTTTGACCCCATGAAATGACACACCCTAACACTGAGGATTAGTATCTAAAGATCTTACATTTTGGCGCTGTTCATTCTATATACTTGGTCCATTCACATACATGGCAGGGGACTGTCATCCTGTAGATGATTTATTTACTTATTCCTTTATTTATTCTTATATTTATATCCCTCCTTCATTATTTTCAAAATAATTCAACCCAGCAAACATATCCAACATGCTTTTCTTCTTATATTTTCCTCACAACAACCCTGTTTAGTGGGCTCGACTGAGTGATTGGCCCAAGGTCAATCTCGGTCTGTTCTATAGATTAAAAGGGAATTAACATCACGAATGCCACTTTGCAAAAAGAGCACGCTACGAATATGATGAACTATCTGGCTAAAGCTATGAATCTATTCAAGACAATGCACAGAGCTCAAATGACAGACCTGGTTTCCTTGGTTACGAGTAAATTCCATGAGCAAATGTAACAATTATCATCCAATTACTGTTCTTGGTACAATTTGACAAAGGATTCCTAACAAATTTTAGAAAAAATAGACCTCCATAAAATTAGGAGTACAATTTACTATGGGCATAATACTGCACTTATTCCGACATCATCAATAAACAGATGCTACGTTATAAAGCGTTCTTACTTGCAAATGCTAAATCACCTTTCTCCGGAAAGAATTCCACTCCAACAACTTCATTTAAACAATAAATCAATACCATCAATGATCATGGTTTCAAAAACCTATGGTTAGGCTATTCCTCATCTTTATAGATAACTGGTCCATGATTTGCTTACGAACTCAAAGGCATTGTAGAAAGAAAGCCAGGTTAGTCTGTGGAAGGCAAAAATCAGAATGAGTCCGGAAGCACCTTTTCCAACCAATGAGTTTCGTTAAAAAGCTTTAGCTTCCGTGCACCACAAGGTATTTCCTCTCCATCTGATGAAGTGAACTGCAGCTCATGAAAACTTAGGACTTTTAATAAACATTTAGTTGGAAGAATACTATTTTTAATTGGAAGAGTACTATATCAGTACTATTCTGATTTTTGGCAAATTCAATTCTACATGGTTATAATTTAAGAAATTTTATACTGCATTTTTTCTTCTTAATAAAGACTGACTCCACTATTTAAGCAAATTCAAATAAATCTTCATCTGAATGGCACTATGTACTTCTGTAGAGAAATTATTTTAGTATATCGTTCAAGGAAATATTCCAAAATAACCGAAAATATTTCAAGTTCTTATTTAGAAATATTATTGAATATATCAATTCTAATACTGATGAAAATACCTTAAAACTACGCCTATTGTATTTTACATATTCTATCCCAATAGATGCAGCTCCTTTTGAGGTAGAATAACAGCAAAATTTCCAAAGTTTGCCACTAAGTATGCCACAGAAACTACCACAAAATTCTTCAATATAACTAAGACTTATTTAAATTGACTACCCAAATTCTCCAGAAATCTTACTGAAGGCTAAAGGAATCTGTTTCAATACTTATTCAGTGTTCTTGTGCAGTGCAATCCTTCAGCAACTTTAGAAAAGGATGTGTTCTTACAAAATTAAAGCTGCAATGCACAGCGCACATGTACACACACACACACACACACACAGCTGGCTATGTGTTGTCTCCATTATTCTTTTCTCCCTGTATAAATGTCTACATGTTGAAGGATCTCTCTGTTAAAGTACTGGAGTTTGCAGATGATACAAGTCATTAGTCTCATCTGCGACGGTGATGAGTCTGCACAGACGGGAGGTTAAACAACTGGCCCTCTGGTGCAGCCAGAACGAACTGCAGTTGAATACACTCAAAACTGTTGATTTTAGGAAGAGCCCTCCTATTCTACCACCTCTTACAATATTAGACCACACAGTATCAACAGGAGAGATCTTCAAGTTTCTGGGTTCCATCATCTCCCAGGATTCGAAATGGACACCTACCATCAGAACCGTCATTAAAAAGCACAACAAAGACTGGTCCTCCTGACTGCCCCAGGAGCTGCTGAAACGTTCTAGGGAGGAATGATTGAATCTGTCATCTGTACTTCTGTAACTGCCTGGTTTGGTACAGCAACCGAACAGGAGAGATGCAGACTTCAATGGATAGTTAGAACTGCAGAAAGAACAAATGCAACCAGCCTGACTTCCAAGGACCCAAACACTGCAAGAACCAGAAAGAGGGATGAGAAGACATCCAGACATCCTGGATATAAACGGTTTCAACTTCTTCCCTCAATGCCGCTTCAGGGCATTATGGCACGCCAAAACAACTAGACACAGGGACATCTTGTGCCATCACTCTGTTTAACACCTAATTCCCATTAGCACCGTTTTATGTCTAAAGATATTTACCCATGTAATAGAGTTGTATTACTATTAACTTTCTCCTCTTTCCTTTTACCTTCTACTATTGGTATCTTATGATTATATTACTTGGTTGTTTGTATGTACACTGAGAGCTTATGCACGGGAGACGGATTCTTTGTTTCCAATCACACTTGGACAATAAAGAATATTCTAGTCTATCTGGAGAGTTTTATGAGACCATTCTATAACTGTTTCCCAATGTGATACATATGCAACTGCATTTTCCCCCTTTTGTCTTATTAAAACCTTCAGTTTCCTACTATACAATCCTAGTTTTTATTAAGTAAATGCAATCCAATTTAACAGATATGGGTTGTTAGTTTTTTTCTTCTATTTAATCATGTCCGATTCTGGGAGAACTGCCCAGACAGGTCCCTGCAGTTTTCTTGGTGAGGTTTTTCAGAAGTGGCTTGCCATTGCCTCCTTCCTGGGACTGAGAGAAAGTGACTGGCCCAAGGTCAACCAGCTGGCTTTGTGCCCAAGGCAGGAGTGGAACACCATGTTTCCTGGTTTCTAGCTTGATGTCTTAACCACTACACTGAACGGTTTCTCTAAATATATTAATGTTCTTTAAACAAACAAGCCTTTAGCAAATTAATATAAAGACTTTTTTCATACTATGTTGAAATTAATAGTGCATTTTGAAACACTTGAGTAGGAATTTGAATTGGGCAGCTTACTTTATACTGTAAAAAGAAGCCTACTAGTTTAAAAGAAGGTGTGCTATAGTTATTTTCTGCAAGCATCAGTAATTTTTCACAACTTCCTGTCTATTTGCAAATATTCAAATACACTGTCAAAAAGGTATCAGCAGCTGAAAGAGACTCTTCCACACAATGCATCTTACTCCCCAGTGAGAAAGTACAGGACTTCAGATCCGCCCCATCTCACATATTTCTATCCTGGCAGATCAGGAAACACACAGAAAATTTGATTGCCAATCTAAAATTCGTGAAACATAGACTAAGCCATTTTGGGTCTTTCATTTCTGTTATGTGAACTAAGCCACTTCTACTAGGTTGTTTAATAAATCATCGTAAAGAAAATATTGAGTAGTACAGACATATGCAGGTCTGGGCTAGTACAAAGGCTGTAATTAGCCACTGGACAAACATCCTCCAGAAAGTAATGGGAGAGCTGAGGAAAAAGCTAAATTTATAACTTTTTTATGATTACATTTAAATAAAACAAAGGTAACCTGATTACCTACAATCGTATTTACTGATCTTCTAAGTTCAAAACTGTAATATGGCGACAGCCTTTATAGATTGTGTAAGAATTACTTCAAGGCTTCCAAGGCTGGTCTTCCAGCTTTCAGACCTCCAACCCAAGTTTTGATCCATTCAGCACCCAGAATGCGCTTCCAGAAGCTGTCTGGATGACTAGCAACTTAAATGCCTTTAAAAAATAATAATCTCTAGTTATCAGTTTCTGGCGGGATAAACAAAATAATCATTATTATTCACACTATAACAAATGACTTACATTAAACAATCAGGATATACACATTAATGTTAGAATATTAATTCTGCCTGAGGCCAAGCATATATTCTCAATAGTGGGAAGGGTCTAATATAAGGTTGTAAGAAAGGTTTCCCCAGAGAGCTATGCAATTAAGGAATTTCCTCCCTTACAACTTAATAAATGGACTTAAAATCTACATTTCTTTATAGGCCATATTTCAATTCTACAGAATATCTACATTAGAACAAAATATGCTTGAACTAAATTTACTGTAGCATATAATCTTCCTCGGTGACTTATATCCTGCTGACCTGGTTTTTGATATTCATGTTTAATTTAGAATTTAACAGCACTTTCTAAAACTTAAAATGATGTAATAGTCATTCATAATTAACTAATGATATATTGGAAAACAAAATTTGCATATTTTAACTCCATTTTTCTTCAACCGTTAATTTATTATTTTTTGTTCATTTTTATACCTTCTTTAAAAGGCCTAATAAAATACAAGCATTTTAAATGTGTGTGCATGTGTGCGCATACATGCAAACAGGAGGCACAATGGCTCAGTGGTTAGACAATGAGTGTGTCAGCTGAGGAACTGATAGTCCGGGTTCAAGACCTGAGTGACACACAACAGAGTAAGCTCCTGTCCCACCTAGCAGTTCAAAAGCATGCAAATGCAAGCAGATTAATAGGTACCACTTTGGTGAGAAGGTAGAAGTATTTTGTGCATGCGTGTGCGTGCATATTCTTCCTCCTTCTAGAAGAAGAATAGGTAATGGGGTGGGTTGTATCATGGAGTGAGAATCAATTTTTGAATTTGTTTTCAGTGAGGGGTTCTAAAAATATGTGTCTTTTACACCAAGAATTCAAATCTGCTGTTATTTTTGCAATTGCACAACATTTAGCTTGGTAGGGTAAATCCACGTCTGATCATATTCCCCACAAATACTGTTAACTTTACCTTCTCAAAATTACACCTTGTGCTACAAAAATTAAAGGTTTTTTTCTGCATGAATCTTATCCAGCTAAGCAAAAAACCATCCATGCAATCATAAACTAACATCAGAAAGAAATTCTCTTGAGTTACAAAAATGTTGAAGCGAGTTTCATCAAACCTTGTTTTGATTCGTTCTTCGCCATCAGCCGCTGACTTGCTTCTTGGCCTCCGATATAACCCTCCCATTTCTCCTGCGTCTCCACTCTGCTTGCTGCCTCTGTGTCCTGTTCCACCCATCCCTCTATTGATTGGGCATGACAGGGCTACTGTAGCACTTGCATTGGTTCGTCAATGAATGTCTTTATTTCCGCTGTAGTCACTTTGCACGTCAAAGGTGGCTCATATACACCTTCAATCAATCAGCTCCAGCAGAATGGATGCTCTAGTGTTGATTGAAGGTGGTTTTCTTGCAGAAAAATCTCCCAGTCTGTCATCGTCGGCACCGCTCAAATCAATGATCTTTTGCACACCAGCTCTCCTCTCTTGAATGTCACCTGAACACAAGACTGTCTGGATCATCATTTCACTGAAAACCTACCATGCTGAGCGCTGAACGGTTGGCAAAACAGCATCCACTAGAGCCTTCTTTTGCAGTCTTGACTTGCTGCAGCTGGAACAATGCATAATGCAGGCCTTCAATCCAGGGATGTTGTACTGTAAAGTGTCATCATATCACCTCTGGTCCTTCTTTTCATTAGATGGGACATATCCAAATCCTGCAACCATTCTTCATATGTTTTAGCCTCCAGCCCCCCTAATCATCTTTACTGCTCTTCTCTGCATTCTTTGTAGAGTCTCTACATCCTTTTTTCCTTGTGGGAACCAAAACTGGATGCAATATTCCAAATTATAAAGTAGTACTAACATTTTATGTGACCTTGATTCTATCCCTCTGTTAATGCAGCTTAGGATTGCATTGGCTTTTTTGGCAGCTGCAGCACCGGCTGGCTCACATTTAAGGGATTGTCCACTAGGACTCCAAGATTCCTTTCTCAGTTACTGCTATTGAGCCAAGTTTCACCTAATCTGTTCCTATACATTTGGGTTGGGGTTTTTTTGCCTAAGTGCAAAACCCTGCTTTTCTCTACATTAAATTTCATTTTTTTAGATAGGGCCCAGTGTTCAAATCTGTCAAGATCCATCTAGATCTTAAGCCTATTTTCTGGGGTGCTGGCTATTTCTGCCAGTTTAGTGTTGTCTGCAGATTTGATGGTTTCCCCTTCTATTCCCTCATCTAAATCATTTATGAAGATATTGAAAAGTACAGGGAATAAGAGAACCTTGATGTACCCCAGTGCTTACTTTCCTCCATATAGATGTAGTTCAATTAAGGACTATACATTGAGTGCACTTTGTCAGTCAGTCAGGAATCCACCTGGTGGATTCTGATAGATGTTGTTTATCCCACATTTTTCTAGCTTACCAAAAACTACATTGTAGTCTACTTTGTCAAATGCCTTACTGAAATCCAAGTATTCTATATCTTCTCACTCCCAATCAATATCGACTGGAATCAACTCCATTGGAAGGAGGACATAAGACAGTGCCACCAACCACACAATTCCTGGAGCTGGTCCAAAAAGATAGCATTGGTTCATTGTACTGATGATCGCCCTATAATCCCTACTCTCAAGAAAGAATTAACCACCATTGGAACCCAATCACATGTCATCTCCTGGGAGGCTTTCATCAACCAAGAAGAAATAGATCCAATAGCTGGATGGCTGATCTGACAGTCATGAGGAACCTGTCTACTTTCTCAGGCTCATTAAAAAAATAGTGTGGCCAAAATATACCATTGGTTTAACTCTTTTGCTTGTTGGCATTAAAATTGAGCTTATCTGTATTGCATCTCAGTCTCAATCTATTTTTCCTATAAAGTATGATACATCTGATAGGATATGTGCTGTGTATGCTTTGAGTTTTTTCCAAGAAGTGGGGTCAAAGATCTCCTTTACAAACAAGGCCAAATGTGCTGACTTAGATGAATCAGGATATTTTTCAGCCAGATGAGAGATTACCAGTTCTTGATGCAACACAGAGAAGTAGGTTTTCTTCTTCCAGCTTCAGCCAAAAGTATCCAGCATAAACCTTACTAATCAGGCAAAGGAAACTCACTAGCTGAGAATTGGCTGGATTGTCCTTTTTCACTTCCACCTTTTCATAGTCCTACCCCAGTGTCTAGGGATTTAAGCTATATTACAGTATCAGTGGTGAGATTCAATTTTTTTTACTACCGGTTCTGTGGGCGTGGCTTGGTGGGTGTGGTGTGGCTTGGTGGGCATGGCAGGGGAAGGATACTGCAAAATCCCCATTCCCTCCCTATCCCACTAACCTGCTTTCCAGCTCTGTTCTCCTATGCAGGGCCACAAAAGAAGACCCAGCCGATCAGCTGGGATTCAGGAGGCAGAGAATAGATGGGGGCGGGGGCAGTCAGAGGTGGTATTTGCCAGTTCTCTGAACTACTCAAAATTACCGGTTCTCCAGAATTGGTCAGAACCTGCTGAATACCACCACACACACACACACACACACACACACACACACACACACACACTTGTTGCAGTTTCCCATAGTCTATATTTACCTGCCCCTTCTGCTTCATTAACTTGGATGCTGCTTTTGCCTGAAAAGTGTTATGTTTTATTTGTCAATTTATTTATGTTTCATCTCTTTCTATTGTGCATAAAGATGGCTATACCAGTTGTGAAATAAAGAACCATAGCCAGAAAGCATCATTAGATTTAAAAAGCAGGCATTAAAACATCCTTGTGTCCTATTTCAAGGAATGTCCTCTAAGACCCTGGCTCTTTTAGAGTGTACTAATTAATTCAGTTACTTCACTGTATTCAACTTCCCTAATATTCTCCAAAATAATACATTGCCAACTTCAACTGATTTATAGAGAATGAAATGTTCCCTTTTATAGACACTGCCATATACTTCAAAATCAGCATAAGTGCTGAGATGTGCCAACTTTAGAATTCATCCAGGCACAAAAGCTTCAACATTAAATAAATATAGATTTATAATAACCAAGGAGATTTTAGTTAGGGTTTTAAAAAAGGGATTTAGATTAGGATTTTAGTGGATTAGTATTTTAAAATGAAATTGATTAAACTGTTTTATTGTTTTTACCCTGCTGTGAACCGCCCTGAGTCTTCGGAGATGGGGCAGTATATAAATTTAATAAATAAATAAACAAATAAACAAACAAACAAACATCCAGTGCAAAACATTTGAATAATCTACCGTTCTGTGATCCCGCTCGTTCTTCTCCATATCTTCTAGGCAATTAATGCCGTCCAGGAAATCTCACTGATCTGATTTTTCCAACTGCTTCTAATTTCATTCGGAATTCCACTCTGTCATCTTTTATCAATCATTTTTCCACTTTTTCTTTTACAGATAGTGGCAGCCTCAAAATGTATACCAGACCAAGAAATCAACTCTATATTAACACTAAAACTAGTTTTATGAAGATTAAGTAAGAGAATCATGCAAGTGTGATCATGCTTTGGAGAGTATCTCTCCAAGACATATCACATATCTACTTCATTGTTTGGTCTCAAATTTTCTTAAATTAGGCGGTGAATTAGGGGTGTCCCTCTCAGATATGTCTTGCTGAGACATATCATATATCTTCTTCATTGTCTGGTCTTTCTGTCTATATGTTGATGTGGTAATAAATCTTTCCTCTTTCTGTCTAAACCAGACTGGGAATTTTACAGCTCCCAGACCACATCTGTCTCTTTGGCTGACCCTATCTGGACCACGAGAGGTCAATCAGCACTCAAACATCATCTGGAGCAGCCAAAGGAGCTGAGGTGATGGAATTTGAGGACATCAAACCAGGATACATTGGTTCAGTCCTACACAACAGTACCAGTTTCGTATGCGAACCCTTGGGAAAATTAATTGCCCCAATTAATTAATTAATTAATTAATTGACCATTATTTTTGATCTACATGGGTAGAGGTACCAAATCAGAGGAAGCAAAAGGAAGTTGTGGGCCTCCTGTCATCTATGAACTGTCATCTGTCATCCTGTCATCTAATTCTCCAATGCAGCATAGGACATACAAGTTCTTTAGGAGGTAATTGTCTAGCTTCAATGAATTAGATGATGAAGTAGGTTTATCTCCTCCAGAGATCCTTGTAAATAAAATTGGAGGATAGAATGGTCCCTTAACTTATATACATACATACGTGTGTGTGTGTGTGTGTGTGTGTGTATGTGTAAGTATATACATGTATATATTTGTGTGTGAGTGTGTGTTCCTCAGTCTTGCCCATCTTGCTTTCTTCCAACTGGTTATTCAGCAAGCTAGCCTGTAAATTTGAGAGGCATCTTGGTTTAGTGGTTAAGGCACTAGATTAGAAACATGCGTTCTAATCTTGCCTTAATCATAAAAGTCAGTTGGCCAGTCACTCTCTCTCTCAGCCCAATTCACCTCACAGGGGGATTGCTGTGGGGAAATTAGAGGAGGAAGGTGTGTTGGATATGTTTGCTGCCTTTAGTTATTGATAAAAATAAGGCAGGGCATAAATAAATAGTGTATGCCCTGGTCCCAGTTAGCACTGCTCTCCAAACTACCTATTCCACCCACTCAATTCCCCCCCCCTTTCAGAAAGAGTTGTTCCTCTTTAATGTAAATTCCTCAAAGTTAATTAAGATTACCTGTTGCTTCCATTCTTTTCCCAGCATCTCTGCAATTTCTCCCAGAAGGCAAAGTCAGCTTCTATTAATTGAACTCAATAGACAAAGATGCCCAATTCCCATTTTTTTCTTTTTCTAAACTGATCCAGATTAACTTTTCCTTTGTTTGTTGTTTTTCTTACACTGTTCCCACGAATTCAAACTTGGCAACCCTTCTTAGGGTTCATCCACAAAATTTATAAGTTTTTCTAAAGCCAGTGTACAATATTATCAAGTGTATGATTCATATGAGATTAGCTTTAGCATCTCTGGATTAGCCTGCAAAATGTTAGTCTTAACTACTGATTGTTTTTTCTTCTGTTCAATCATGTCTGATTCTCAGAGATGGCCTGGAAAACTCTCTGCAGTTTTCTTGGTAAGGTTTTTCAGAAGTGGTTTGCCATTACTAGCTTCCTATGGTAGGTTAAGAGCAAGTAACTGACCCAAGGATATTCAGATGGCTTTGTGCCTGAGGTAGGATTAAAACTCATGACCTCCTGATTTTTAGCTTGATCTTTTAACCACTACATCAAACCAACTCTAACTATTGAATAGCAAGTGATTATTTGATAGCCTTATATGCCACCAGGACAGAATTTATTTAACAAATTGGATCAATTGGCTATTATTTATTTACTTACTTACTTACTTACTTACTTACTTACTTACTTACTTACACTCCCTGAGTGCCTGAGCCCATTTAACAATGGTGCCAGAGCTCAACAGCATTGTCCGTGTGGGTGACCTAGTTCACCACAATAGACAATGAAATGAAATAAAGATACGTGGATGATAAAAAAAAAACTACAATGACATAATATATCAAAAATGGTTTTTATTTATGAAAAGGCAGCTGGACTGATTTTTTCTTTTTTTTTTTGAGAAGGAAAAAGAAAAAAAAAACGTTTCGCTTCCTATCCTGGAAACTTCATCAGTTGTATTGGATAGTATTGGACAATACAACTGATGAAGCTTCCAGGATAGGAAGATAAACTCTTTTCTCTTCTTCTTCCTCAAAATAATCAGTCCAGTTGCTTTTACAAAAATAAAAACCACTTTTGAAACAACTATGAATTGGATGACTGAGAATCTTCATATACAATGACAGGGCTAATTTAGCTTTTACTTAGCTACCAAGGCACCTAACTTTTCATATACCTGGAAAACAAGTGAATAGTATATTATGCACAGATATCTTACAGAATATTAAAAATACAGATGTAGGTCCATACTTTGATTCTCTTCAGTAAATCCCTTATGAACTGGGCATAGTATTAGACATGATAGCTCAATTAATCAAGAGTGAGAAAACAAATAAAAGCCATGATTGCTTTCTAGTGTTTTCCAGATGTGTTGAGAATACAATTCCCAGAATTCCCAACTTATTTACAAGCTGCCAGCTTGGAGAAAATTGAGCTAGGATTATAACTAACCCCTAACCAATATGAAATAGCTTATGGCTTGTGACAATGAAAGTGAATTTTCATTATACAAAATAAGAATGAGTTTATTCTTACTGAAACTTAATCGCTAAATATTTGGCTAGAAAAGACTGAGGCAAGGATAAATTGCATTAATTAATTCATTCATTCCATGCACCAGCAGGCACTTTCCATAAGATATTTTTTTCATCAGATATATAAATATATCTTCACAGGAGGAAAATCCTAAATTTAAAAACAACCTTTTCATCTTAAAAAAAAAATTAGTAATCAGAGCATGTCAGCAGTCAGCATAGATCTTTTGGGCTGAAGGACTGAGCAGTGAGCTCACAGATTTTAGGATAAATACCTGGTTTTTCTGACATCTTAATTGTTTGTGGAGATCTTGTAATGACTTGGAACAAACGTATTTAATTGCTTATGAATGTGCTGAGTCTTGGATGTTTTTAGGCTTTAAAATAAGACATGAATCAATACCAAGCTGATTTAGGATCCCAGTGTTCAGGCTATAAATGACCTGGCCAAACAAGAAAATGAAAATCAGTTTTATTAGGCGGCGTCTTGCTTTGATCTTGATCTTTCTCCCAAAGAGTTCAGAGCTCTGTACAAGTTCTCCACCCTCCTCCACTACCTCACATTCATCCAGATCCACACACATTTTATGATCACAACAAACCTGTAACATGGATTAGATAGAGGCAAACTAACATCACCGCTAAGCTTCATGGTTTAATGGTGATTTATGTCCAGGTTTCCCAAGTCCTTTTTACAATTCTTAGATTGTCCAATTCTCCTCTAACGCTGAGAGTGAATAAGAAATATGAGAGTAAAACAAATGCCAATGTCTACAGTGTGTTTAAAAGGTCCTTAAGTTCAGTTCTCCAATTTTCCAGGATTTCCTGTGAAATCATCATATTCATTTCCATCGCCTTATTTATTTGAGCATTTCGGTTTGAGCACAGAAATGCACCATAAAAATGTTCAAACCTTTAAATGAAGTTACAGTTCATTGTGGGATAGCTGGAAAGCAATTCCCAACAGCAATCCGCTATGCCTAAAATACGTTTTACAGAATAATGGAGTAATAGGAATCATATAGAGGTGTGAAGCATGCACCAAAATGAAAAAAAAAAGTCTTTAAGGAAATGTGAACATTTTCTTAATATCTGTTGACAGAATGACTTCTAAGTTATGCCAGAGGGGGTGAGCTTAAAAGAATGGCTAATACAATCAGACTAAACTGAAAAGAGTCACGGAAGAAGTCAACTTCTTTCAGATTTTGTCACTGGAATGACTGGATTATTTGAACTATTTGATACAGCACTAACAGAGGAGATTTTTGCAATGCAGCCCGAGGCGAAAATAAGATCCCTTCCTTTCTTCTCTTTTCCCTTCTCTTTTAATAACACAGATGCTTTAAAAGATTGAGGATGTGAAAATGCCCATTTCAGCTTTTCATGGTGAAGTTCCCTCATCAAGGATCAGTAGATCAGTGGATGAAAGTCTGGGCTTCAGGGTTACTCTATAGCTTTGCAATATGAACCTTTCCCTCTTTTAACTGCCCAACTAAGTGGCAGTACCTTGTTGATCTTTGCTGGATTGTATGGGCCTTCAACAACAACAACAATGAGTAACCCGCACTCACACTGGGACATCCTGGTTAAGAGGACTAACCCCCAATCCCATGGGCATCCCATTGGGATAATAGCAAGCATCGAGAATGCTACTTTGATTCTTCTTGTGATGAGTCCTGCTCATTATAACAACTGTTTCTGAAGTAGGCAACGCTCCCATTTTATGAGTATAACCTAGGTTAGCCAAACATCACTAAAAATATAAGATGTCATAAGTCATTTTTTTCAGTGCCCTTGTTACTTTGAATAGTCACTAAATGAATGGTTCTAAGTAGAGGACTACCCGTATATATATGCTACATATACTTAGCCTTCTTACATGCTTTCAGTTTAATCAACCTGTAAGGTCCTCCCTGAAGTTCCTTCCATTGTCTGAAGCGAATACAAGAAGACAAGCCATTTGAATTACAGCACCTTATTTATAAAATGTTTGAATCAGACTTTAATCTCATTCAATCACCAGGCAGAGATATGGCCCTTCAAACTGGTAAATATACCGATGGTGATTTTATCCTCTTTTGGTTTTTTGTGTGGATTTTTTATTTGCTTAAGGTTGTTGATACTGCTGGGATATTTTATTGTTTGTTTAGATGAAATAAAACTGGAGTACAAATCTGTCAGTGAAGACAATGAGTACATATATCCCTTTTTGCATACATCCATCTCCTGTAATCTGACTTCTAGTGGTAGACTGATCCTATGGGTGCAGTGCCTGAATAGAGTAATATAAAAATGATCTCTCATCTTGGGGACTCAAATCTAATCCATGTCAGATCCCTGCTGCCCATGATGTGAGAATTATGTCATGGGCATGAATTGATTTCAAGGAATGTCTTTTTTTTTGTGGAATAAAAAGAAGCTTCCTGTTATTCACTGGCCAAGCTTGACATTTATTTACTAAAGCATTACAAACGGCTCAGAAATTAAGTAGGAAGAGACTGCCCTCTCACAGTGAATGAGAAAAATACTACCTCAGGAAATAATAAATATCCCTGTGGAAAACAGGAAAGGTTGATGAACAGGTGGCAAATTCCAGATTACTTCGGTCAAAAGTGGTATTTAATAGGAAAAAACTGCATGTACAGGCACAAATACCACCAATAGTACAAATAAGAACAGAATCATAAATAGTGTCAAGAGCTATAACAGACTGCTTCCAAAATGAAATGCAGGCCACTACTCTAATGCACTAAGTCAATTTGCTTTAGGTATTAGGAAGGCCAAAGTTAATCTAGCGGTCTAGGTTACTGCAATTCACACTAGGTTTACAGATCTTTTTATTTATTACAAAAGGCAGTAAAGTACAAGCTAAATTATCTTGTACGTGAGCCTTTTTCTCCATTGAAGGGAATAACAACAAGTAGAAGAACAAAGCATACTTCAGCCAAGAAATTCTTTTCCTTATGTTAGGCAATACAAGTTTCTGCTCTTCTGGTTTTGGGTAAAGGGAAAATACACCCCAACATTATTAAAAAAAAACCTGGCTTGATATAATAAGATGATTTATGTCCCTGGTTTAACAAGGGTCAAAATTTTATTTAACTTTGGCACAAAGATAGGCAAACTTTTTGTGGCCTTTGACTTGTACTTTACAAGTGGCCATAGGGAAATATCTGGTGTCACTACTGATGATACCAGATAGATGGAGAAAATTATTTGTACTATTTGCTGTGTTTCAGGGAAATTGATGGATTTAGAGAAGGAAGGAAAGTGTTGGGCTTCACAGAGCCATCATGTATCATTTTCCATCTTTATTTTTGACACCATAACTACTTAACTTGAAGCACAATATTTGAAAATTGATCATTCCACCACTGAATCTGGCAACATAATACAAAATACAAATTTGGCATGAATATGGAACATGGATTTCTCCTCCACACAGTGGCATTTGTGGAGCAGGGAACAAGCACAGGATTTTTATCCACTTAACATGACTTGCTTTGGACATATTGATGAAAGCAGTGGATCTTGAGGAAGACTTGGACTCTCCACCAGCATACTAAAATTTTCCGTAATCTCATCACAATGACCACACTGCTACAACTAATGTAAAATCTCCCATTAGTTATTGTTTTGAAATGAACAGTCAGTGAACACTCAGCTGTAAAGGCAGGCATCAGGTGTAAAAGCCCAGATCCCCAAGTCAAGGCTCAATTAAGCTGATTTATTGCTAAAAGCCTATGCACAGGAATCTTCTTAAATAATGGGCAGAACCTAGTTAAGAGTTAGATAAGGGTTAACAGCTCTCCCTCTTTTAATTCTGCCCCTATGTTTGCCATTCTTTCTCTTTCAGTAGCATAACAAAATCTGTCTTCCTGTGGACTAAACCCAAGAAGGCTTCCCATATCTTTTTGTCATAAACTTCATAAGGCTAGACAGGTTCCTCACCCCTAAATTCTGCAGCACTGATTTGGAAATCAAGGAATTATAAACTGTTTAAAGAGGCCTCAGAGTGCCCACTAATGTTCCTACCTGCCTGTCTTCCTGTTTTCTCACAGACAAAACTAGGAATCATCCTTCAAAATTTTCCACAGTGCTCCAAAGTTCTCCAATCGAGTTCCAATCTTGCTCTTCCCCTCCTCACTACCATTTACTGCACACTGGCACTGGTATCTTTTCTTTTTCTCTTTCCTTAAAATCTGGATTGGTTACAATCTAATCTGGGATCTATTTTTCTAGGGTGCCGATGGGATAGAGGTGGGCAAGTCAAGAGTGCGTCTGGTTTTCTTTTTTAAGAGACAGAGATGGCACTAATTTGAGAATCTGGTATGCCATCCTGAGCCTCTGCCCCTAAAAGCAGCACAATTTCTATTTCTATTATTTATTCTGTCATCTCTTGTTCCATTGTATTGTATACTATAGCACAATTCTTCATTTTAGGAGTCATTGGATACCACATGACAGTAGACTTGGCAGTGGCAAGGAGAGGGGATGGTTTTGCACGCAAAGCCTAATACCATGCATGCGCAATGGAGCTTCGTGCACTTGCCCAGCACTTGCCTGGCCCGGTTGCCAACAGCTCACAGACCAGTGGAAGTCTATGGACTTGGGATTGGGAACCCCTGCCATATTATAAAGACCTGTCTCATGCCCTGAATTTGCATTCTAAAAGTGCCATTTATCATGGTAAGCAGAACTATCATGCTCCTGTAAAAGAGAATATATGTAGCTCACCTTGAACTGTGGAATCCTTGGTGCTCTCTGAGCTTGTTGGTTACTTGCAGGTGTTTCATTATCTCACTAGGTAACATCATCAGTGCTAGTGAGTATGGAGCTTCCTCACTGTTTATATATAGTAGCTTGTGATGCAATTGTTGGTGGGGGTGTGGTTTTTTCCTTAGTAGTTCTTTGATCAGGTATTGTTTTCTGCTATATTGTCTGAGGTAAATCCTTGCTTATCTGGGTGTTGGTACCTGAGGAGGATATGTTCTAGTCTTTTTGTTTCCTTCTTAGCTTTCTGTTGTATCTTTTGAATGGTGTATAAATGTGTTTATTGGTGGTTGAACAACAACCAATCCAGCTCTGAGGGCACCCAGGACTCTTACCTTGCAATTGACCTGTTGTTTTACCCTTCTTTACATTTGCCCTATTGCAATTATTTTCCTATCCTTCAATCAGGCACTGAAACAAAATCGTGTTATGCACAGAGTAAGATTCAAGTATTTTCTGGGAAAAGGAATTCCTCTCATTAGTTTCTTGCCTGTTAATTAAAATATTAGTTTCTTCGTGACACTGTGATTGCCAAAAAAAATATTTGTATCTGCAGATATATTTGATTAGTTTGAAGTGTGAATTAGATGAAGTATCCTAGAGGATTTGATAAAGGGTTAGTAACACCCTGAATTTAAATATGAATGACAGTGAAAATTGTTTTCTTTGCAATCAACAACTTTCAAGAAAGTCAGTGGTGTCTAATAATCAAATAAGAGAAACATTTCTCTCACCTTGTGCAGTCATCTATTGTTTTGCCACTGTCTCTTAATAAGGCATTCCCCCACCTACACATTGTTTTTATAATTTAGGAATACATTAGATCTAATACAATGCACTGGAGTATATAAACTCCTCATTCTGTTTACAATTGCAAAATACCCTTAAGTCTCTTAGCTGCTCTGTGACAGTAAAGCTGGAAACATCCCTCATATATAGCATGCTTAAAAGCCACCTGGATTGTAGAAATGTATTTCAACAAAATACCTGCATATTAATCAACAGTACTTCCAGCTGCTACAGAATGTGCCACATTGACTTAATTTACATAGATGTCTACTTGGCATTTCGCCTTCCAGTTTGCTGTAGAGTCTAACTATTCATGTTGTTGTTGTGCCATAGGAAGATGATTGAAGAAAGTCGAAAATATTGATCACTAGACTACAACTTCAAAAGGGCTGAACCTAGATGGTGAGATCCATAATTAGACCCAGAATAGATAGTTAGCCATTTTCTCCTATGCCTAATAGCAGCTTTAACATCATGGAAATGTTATTACATTGTAGTAACTATGACGACTGCGCAATTTTCAATCTTTTTCACAGGGACACATGCTTTAAAATGTCACAGACATATGCATTGTTTATGCTCCTGCATGCTTTGAAGGACCTTTTCAAAATAGAATCTGCTGAACGGTACAACAAACTACACACATAGGAAAATATGTTCCCAATGTTGCATGGGGGCTTCACGTGGGACAGAGCTAAATTAACAAGAATTAAAAACCTGTTTCTGTTTCTCCAGATCCTGCTGAACTACAGCAAGGGGTACTGAAATTGTAGTTCAGCCACATTTGGTCACGAATCTCCTATAGTATATTTAATTTGGCCTCTTTGAATTTAGCTACATTGTTTGCTCGAAATACAGGCAGTCTTCAATTTTTTTGTGATATAGTGTATGTGGCCAGCTAAGTGACAAGTTACTGATATGTTGCTCTTCATGTGCAGTGGCCAAGACCTACAATGAATTAATTTATTCAGGGTTGTGGTAGCCATTAGTCTATTAAAACTAATGAAATTCAGGTTTCAAAGTATCCCCCTACAGGAACTTCATTCTGCATCAAGCTCTAAAAAAATATTTTTGGCACTATTTAGTGTCATATGATCATTTTGGCAATGTGCTGCTTAAATAGAGATGCTTAAATAAATCATTGCAAGACACTATTTTACATCATATTCTAGAATATGTTTGAACTTTCTGCTCCTTGATCTACCGTAGTAATAGATAAAATGTGCCAGACTATCCATTTACATTTTGTTCACCATTAATTTTTGATTGTGGTATCATTCTAAAGTTGGCTGGATTATTGTTACTTCTTTTGCTCTGGAAAATTGTGCATCACTTACTAAAAGCTAAAAGCCTGAAAATCCATGATACCCTTAAAATTCATCCAGTGTTTGTAACTTAGAGATATCAAATGTCAAAGACATTTACTCCAAGCACAGTAGCAGAAATAAATGTCCAATCCCATTAAGAACTAAATGTCCAAGAGAATGTCCAATTCTATTTAGATTTTAAAAATGTCGTGTTGAAAATCTGATTCTTTCAAAAGCTGTCTTTAAGTATTAAACTAATTTGATTCTTTCTCCCATGGGGCATTGACAATCAGTTAAGAGTTATTTCTGTTTTTCTTCCACCTTTCAGCACTGATGCCAATTAAAATGATATTCTCATATATTTTCATTCTCATTTGGTCAAATGATACTGACCTGTCTTTTGACAGAATTCATTCTTAGGCAGTTGGCTCTGTCTTCCAACATTATCTTAGAAGGTGAAAGAAACGTGCTACTATATTCATATATTTATTTATTTTAAAGTATTTTAAATATTACAAACTTGTTTTTGGACCTGGTAAATTTCAAACCCAAATTAAAATTTAAAAAGTCCAAACTATTATCACATTTCATACACTTCAAATAAAGAATGTAAGGTAATTGCTTTATAATTAAAATATGAAATTCTTATGTTTTCATAAAGCAAGGTCAACACAAGATTAAAAACTAGTTCCAATAATTTAACAATTATTTTATGTTCAAGAGGGCTGCATTGTTAGAGCCCATTTATGATTTTTTAAAAACATTTTATTAATAACCACCAGCCTGAAATGAGAGGAAATAAACTGGCAAAGAAACAGATATGGAATCAAAGAGGAAATACTCATCTTGGAATCTAGGCAGATAAAATAGTGCCTATCATACATAATGCCAAAATTATCCTTCATTGTTGGGTCCATAGATGATATTGCCTCCACAGCTCAATGCTCACCAAGAACTTCCATGCATCACTTACTTTCAGCCCTGTGGCCTTCCTGAGGCTGCTCCTGGTCGATAAGGCCTTTGTTTTTGAAGCAGCTTTGCAGAATGCTCTTCTGTGATCTCTGCAGCCTTTGGAAGAAGTTGAGTAAAAGCTCGACCATTCTTGCACAATGTTTGGAGGCTCCACAGGCCATGCAAGAATACTCTCCATTCTCACATGGCATTTGTAGCCTCCAATAATCTCTTGAGGACAGGTATACTTTCAAGATTAGTTGTTGTTAGGTGTTGATGAACGCTGGTGTGTCACCCAAAATGTGGCATGTCACTTTTGACGTAGGTATCATAGAATCACCATCATTGACTTAGACTAATATCTTGCCATTCTTCCAAAACCAAAGTAACCTCTATTGCATGCCCACTTCCAATTTTGAGATGACTTTCTTTGGAATATAGCAACTAATGCAAGGTCATCCTGTGAGTTTGCTGGCTGAAGGTAGATTTGAACCTTGGTAGGGGGGAAAAATCCTAACTGTAAGAACAGTTTGACAATGCAATCAGTTATCCAGAGAACATTTCATAGGCTTTATGCCTGCACAGGATGTAGTAAAAGAGTGGTAAATTGGCATCTGTTGAGGATATTTTAACTTGGATATTTGCACTGAGAAAAGGTTGGGCTTAATGGTCTAGGTCAGGGGTGGGCAAACTTGACAGTTTTAAGACTTGTGGACTTCAACTCCCAGAGTTCCCCAGCCAGCTATGC